>DWKL01001300.1:0-14980 GCA_018249415.1 Phareas burnsi | reverse complement strand
TTTCCTGTTTGTAATATATAAAATAATAAAAAAATGAAATAATTAAATATAAATAAAATTATTAAAAAAAATATATTAATTACGCCAAAGAACTATAACTTCTTGCATGCGTACATTAAAATACATACGTTTTTTTTTTGTTTGTGCTAGTAGTAAACGAGAGCATGTCACCTTATGTTAAGTGGTCACTCCGGCCCAACCACGCACATCTAATTTTAAACAGGGCTGAAGCCCTATCCGAGGTTGTACGTATACGTCACTACTTCTAAGGACTAAGATGGTAATCTCGCTTGCAAGTGTACACTACAATCGCACCTCTTAACCAAATAAATTGCTTCACAGCGGATTGTGAGAGCAGAGATGGTCGTACTTAAGTGCATTACTACTCCTAAGGACAAAGACGATCGCCTTTCTTGTACTTTACTTGTTCCTTACAGCGAGGCGATCATCTTAATCCTCAGGAGTAGTAACGCATCTACAGGACTTTAGTCCTGGTCGAGGGCATATATGGGTGTTCATGAGCTGCAGTGACCTCTTAACTTTAATTATCATGCAAATTCGTGTGCTACTTTTCTCACATAAAACAAAAATGTAAAAACGTTACTTACTCGCCAAACTTGTAAAGCATCGTCTGTATGAGGTAAAAGCCCTCATGATCATTCGTTTTGGACGCGATCAACTTCTGGAATACGCCCAACATTGCATTCTGAAACAACATCATTAAATCAATATTAATGAATATGTCAGAATAAATAGCAATGCCAGCGCCACCTAGCGGCGAAGTGAAGAGGGGATATTAACGCCACGCCAGTGACGCTCTATGACGTTGCAACCGATCAGACGAGTGGTTAGAACCAACTAAACAGTGGGATTGATCCAACTACATATTTGCGCATTCTTTTAATTAACATTATGTATATGTATAATATAATTAGTCACTCAAGAGATGTTTATCTCTTGAGAACAAGCCTGAGCTAAGAGGAACCTCTAGACCCGAATAATCCCCTCCTCGTGGTGCAATAGTGTCATAGGGTATGGGAGGACCGACAGGGCCGGACGTTTTCCTTTTGATTCGATTCGATCCGCAAGCTTCAGTTTGATCGTGGCAGCCGAGCAGTCAACACGTCTGGAAACCGTCCCGTGTCCTTAACATTATACTCAGTTGTTCTTTTGTAATGTGTGTATGAGACATATATTGAGTGATAAAAATCATATATCTTCTTATTAAACTAACTAAATCAACACTTCCCAGTTAAAACGCCCAATGTACAATCACATCTAATCTCAAACGGGACTGAAGCCCTATTCGAGATCATATGTAGATGTGTTGTTACTTCTGAGGACTAAGATGGTCACCTTGCTGTAAGTGTACCCGACGACCACGTCTCGAACCGAAACACACGTATTGTAAATGCGTCGATACTCATCAGGACTAGTATGGTCGCCTCGGCTATGCCCTTATAGAGCCGACAACCACACCTCCCCAAAGGAAACACAAGTATTACTTCACGGCAGATTGTGAGGACAGCAGTGGTACTCCTCGGTCGAACTACTATATACCAAAGTCGCGGCTAGTCGTATCATAACCCACCAGCTTGCCGGAGGCGAGCACGAGGTCAGCACGCGCGGCCACGAATGCGCACAGCAGGCGCACGAGCGGGCGCACGTTGGCCGCGCGCTCCCACAGCGGCGGCGCCACGAGGCACGGCAGCAGCGCGCCGTACGCGCACTCGCCCGCCGCCGCGCCCGCTCCCGCGCCCGCTCCGCGCAGCTCCAGCAGCAGCGAGAGCATTTGGAACACGTATGGCATGAACTCTGCGAGGGGGGACGTTGTAACTTTTTAGTATCACGAATTATTTTACTATAGTTGTCTGTCGCCTATTTCAACCTTACAGTAATAGTACAACGCTGTTCTGAATTTTCACGGTATGATTTTTATTATTTTTTCCGAGTCATCGGTTTTATTCTTAGAAACATTTGTAAATTATATATTTTTTTATATAAAAGTAGAAGTTAATACAGGACAAAAAATATTGTGCGATATTTTTTTTAATCGTGGTAGATTTATTAAAAGGTCATATGTTCTTAATTTAAATGTTTTAATTTTAGATCTTAAAAAAAATGGAATAAAGAACATTACACTATAAAATACGAAGTCGAATTGACTATATAAACCATACATATGATCGGGTTCCCTTATTTATATTGCTTAAATATCACTACAACTTATGATAAAAACTCACCTTGTATGTCATTTTGCAAAATTTCTTGGAATATCGGAAACAGCGCATCTTCAAACGCTGATATGGCGTTGGGATTTGCTTTTGTTACTAACCTGTTAAAAAAAATTAAAAGAGTTAAATACTTTTTTAGTACTTATTTAAAATAGTGAAAAATTCAGCGAAGTGCTAGTCGGACACGCACAGCTTTATCATAAGGTGCATCATAGTAACCGGCCCGTGTCCAATGTCTTCAAACTGCCCGTAAGGCCTCCGACGAAGTTTAACTGCTATTGAATGATAACAACCGGGACCTACAGATTAACGTGTCCTCCTAAGCACGGAAGCGCGCATGAAGTGTAGTTACAATCGGCCTACCATCCAATTGCAGACCGCGTCAGACGTCGCTTAACTTTGTCAATCCGGGAGGGCTGTGCGCGCTTCGTAACTTAAAAGAAAAAACTAGTTACTCACGAGACTGCCAACGAAAGAGTTTCGAACAGATAGTGGTTGAAGTGGGGCTTGCACGGGTTCTTGGCGACTACAGCCAACATGTTGGCCAGCTTGGGGAGCGCCTCTCCCAGGTATGCCAGCGACGCTTCCCGGAGGCAGGACAGTGTTCGGAGGACGGCTTGAAAGAGAGGGGGAAGTTAATGGTCTATCCGACTGTTTGAAGATGTTCATACGACCAAAGCCCTTTTGCCCAAATTAAGTTTTGTATGTGCGACGTTTGAGTGTGTCCATGACATCCACACCGCATGGGATCTTAGCGTAGATAGAAATGGAAGTTATGAGCGCAAAAAGCGATAAAGAGTTACTAGTGTGAATACCTAATATTTTGTAGCGAGTATATTTGGCATTATTAATTTTGAAATAATGGTATTCGGTATAGTGTGGCCAGTGTCATCAAACTATATTTGGCATGATATTTGGTACATTATATAAAAAAGTCCGACAATGATATTCAGTGCAGTATAACAAGGGTAGAACTATGGTATTACGCACAATATAGCATGAGTCCACCTATGTATGATATTTGGCACAGTTTATATAGCAAAGATCAAACAATGATATTCGGACTTGTGTTTTAAATGGTATTTAAAAGTATGGAAGTATTCGCTGTTCTATGGTAAAGAAAATAGTCTTAAACAATAATATTCGATGCAATATAGAAAGCCTAAAAAATAATATTTAGCACAGTATAGCAAGGATCAAACAACAGGTGTATAAGATCGGCCCTCACCCTTCATGACATACTCGTTGTGGTCGGCGGGGTCGTGCTGCTGGCCGAGCGCCGCGAACAACGCGCCGAGCAGCTCGGCGGCGAGCGGCTCCACCTCGGCGCGGGTGAGCATGCCGCCCGCGATCAGCTTCTCCACCGCGCACGCGCCGTACGTGCACACCACGCCGCGACCGGATATGTGCTTTATCTGTGCATACATAAAATGACATAGAGGTGAAATGATACAGAGTTTTGCGCGCACTTTTCATCAAACCGACTGAAGGACAGCGTTTTTTTCATATTTAAACGAGTAGTAAGGTCGCGCAGGCCACCTGATCTTTAGTGGCCATTGTAGCCCATGGTCACCCACGTCTAACTAAGATTAGAACTTCAGTTTTCTAATATAATAATATAACTGAAGTCCTATTTGATGTCGTACGTATTTACTGTTAGACGAAAAATTACGTTTGCTACGTAGCAACTCTGTACAACTATTTTCGCTACTCGATGGGAGTCTGTCTACATCCAGCAATTTAGTAAGGACTGATGGACGGAAATGTCAATAGTATGTGTATAAAAACGTTATGATCTCGGAGGTCACTCACCAGCAACGGGAACGCGCTGATGATCAACTCCTTAGGCAGAAGCGATCTGAACGTCATTATGTATTTGATTGCGTCCGCTTTCAGCACTGGCAGCTCGTTCACTGGGAAACAAAATAGGAGTTTTAAGGTGACAGATTTTTTTAGAGCGAGAAGAAATAGCTTGACGTTAAATGTTCACTGCAGCCGGTGGACACCCATATCTAACCTTATATAGAGGTTAGATGTCGGTTAGATGTGATTAAACCTTCTATCTGAGGGAGTATGTAGATACGTTACGACTCCTGAGGACTAAGATGGTCATCTCACTAAAAGGATACCCGTCAACCACTTCCTTTGACTGTGACAGCACTATTGTCATTTATGTAACCTTAATGACGGTGTGGCAATTTAGCTTGCTAATTGGAGACGTTTCAACTGGTCCTCTGGGGTAGTACCGAATCTCTATTCTAACTCTATTTCAGATTTTATGAGTCTTGTTCTATTTTGAGTAGTTCGGCCTGGCAGTTTAGACGGTACAGTTCGGTCCGTGTGCTCACTGGTAGAAAGATAAAAAAAAAAACTATAAGGCGTGACTCACGATCCGGGCGGCGCAGCTCGGGCAGCACGTGCGCGGCGGCGAACTGCGCGAGGTCGAGCAGTGGCGAGGCGCGCGTGACGCCCGCCGCCTGCGTGCCGCCGCGCGCCGCCAGCGACGTCGCCAGGAACAGCGCCGTGTCCTTGCCGCGCCACGCCGCCGCGCCGCATTCCGCGTACTTGCTCAGCATCAACTGCGGACGGGGAGATTAATGCTATTTGTAAACAAGTAAATTAAGTGAACATCACTACTTAAGGGACCATTTTTATTTTGTAGTTCAGTGATTGCTTGAAGTTAGCGCTGTCAAAAGTTAGAATCCCCAATCAAGCATTCAATCAAATCAATAACTACTTTATCAAGTGATAGTAATGAATTTATCAAGAAAGCACAAAGCAACAAGAATTTACTTCTTTATAAATACGGGCGTAAGTAACTCGAATGTACAAAGTAAGATCGTAAACATTTTTGTGTTACGTGTCGGACACGAGCCGCTATTGAATATTTTACTTTCATATACTGCGGGATGATCAATCGGAAAGTGTTCGGTGTCACCGACTAGACACTAAAAGGCTTTCTATAACTCAATATTTTTATGTCGCACTGATAGCATACTTCACCTGCTGCTTCAATGCGCAGTTCGAAGGATGTTTGAAGAGTAGCAAACGAGCGTGCAGGCCACTTAAGTTATATGGTCATAGCAGCTCATGGAAACCCACATGTAACCTCAAACAGGACTGAAATCATATCTGAAGTCGGGCGTAGATGCGTTACTACTTTCGAGGATTAAAACGGTCGCCTCGCTTTAACTGTGCCCAACAACCGCACCTCTCCAACCGAAACACAGGAATTGCTTCACGGCGGATTGTGAGGGACGAACCCACCTGTATGTACTGGCCGAAGCTGGCCATAATCTTGTCCTCGTAGGCGACGGCGAGCGCGCGCACCAGGTCACAAGCAGCACGCCGCCGCGTGTCCACATCAGAGCCCTCTATGTCGCGCCGCACATACTCCTCAGGGTTGTCAGAGAACAGCTCGGCGTCCGACTCTGGCGGAATCATTGTACTAATTTTAAGACGTTTATATGTAAAATGACATAGTATATAAAATGCATAATTATACAACAAGCGGTGTTATGCCTAAGCCTAGAGGCTATGATCCGGCCTCTCATACTGGGGGTCCAGGATTCAAATCCTGCACGCACCTCTGATTTTTGGAAGTTATGTACCTATTAGAAAATAATTACCACTCGCTTTAACGGTAAAGGAAAACATCATGAGGAGGATAGTGAATGTTTATATATAAAAACAGAAAAAATATTTCACAGAACTAGAATGTTATTAGGCAATAATTCTTCCGTTGCCACTGCATCTCTCAGCCTGCTGTCACACACACATATACACATTTCCATGTGAAGGCACTCATTACTCATCATTAATCATTCACAGACGCATGTAGTAGTCATATAACTCACCTCTATGTTCTAATATAACCAAGTTTTGCCAAAACTGGCATAATCCATTAAACTAAATTGGACATGTAAACCACACCTCCATCACAATTCTACGATTTATATTAATGTGATATAGAAACAGTGATAGCTTAGTGGTAAGATTTCGGGATCTCAGTCTGAAGGTCTCAGTACTGAATCCCACATGCAACTTGGCAGTAGTAACACATCTACGTAGGACCTCAAATAGACTTCAGTCCTGTTTCAGGTTATGTGGGTGCAGTGACCACTTAACATAGGGTGGCCTGCAAGCTCGTTTGCTACTCTTCTAATATAAATTAAAAAAAACTAACCTCTAAATTCCAAATTTGGTATGACAACCTTCTCGCAAATGTTACTCAAGGTCGAAGGATCCTCGAAGTAGCTCTTGTATGTGTTCTTTTCCGCTACCTTCGCGAGGAAAGTTAGGGCATTCGACACCAACTGAAAGGAGAGTACAGTGGAATAAACTGTCTATACAAATGAATAAAATAAACGGTATCCTTCTTGTAATAAAGAGAAACCTGCCATCTCGAGACTAAGTTGGAATGTTGGATATTAGTAACTTTGTCTAACCACACTCTTCACACCAGAACACTGTCTGGGAATCGAATCCTGGCCATGCAGATAAATATATTTAATTCCATTTTTGTTCATATTAACAATCAAATTAGACAATTATTTTTGTTCAATAAATGTCTTAGTTCAAAATATAAAACTATATATTAACTGTGAACAAATGGAATTAATTATATTTAATTTTTAGAGCATTAAACTAACAAAGGAGCATGCAATTCATCTAATGGTAAGTGATCACTGCCGCCCATAATCATCTATAATCAACACCAAATGGAATTGAACTCCTAATTGAGGTCAGCCACAAACGCCTTGTTACCTCTGGAAACTAAATTGCAATGTCTTATGTGTCTCTCAATTACAACACTCCAGAACCAAACTAAACCAGAACAGAGCAGTGTTAAAACATCATCATCAACCCATTAATGTCCAACTGCTGGGCTCGGGTCTCCTGTCAGAATGAGAAGGGTTAGGCCATAGTCCACCACGTTGGCCAATTGCGGACTTCATTTTACCTTACCATTTTGATAGGTGGTAGCACAATCGTTCGTCTGGGGCAGTACCACCGCCGCTCTCATAATCCGCCGTAAAGCAGTTGTTGTGTTTTGGTTGGAGAGGTGCAGCTGCCAGGCACAGGAATAGTGACGCATCCATATACAACCTCAAACGGAACTTCGGTGTTGTTTGCGGTTGGTTGTGGGTGTGGGTCCGGAGTTGAACCACGGGAGGTTCTACCACCTTCAGATACATACAGCGTCATATTTAGGCTGGGATCCAGTGGACAGCAAGACATTCCACACGGCGGTGACAAACGCCGGTCCGTAAGGCTTGAACTCCTCTTCATATTTCAACGCGTAGAGAGAAGCGCATTCGCAAACTTCCGTGCGCAGTTGTTCCATCACTTCTGGTTTATCATCATCATCCTGAAACACAAAATTTATTGTCATATTTTATTGCAGGAAATCGAAAATTTTTTCTTTATCATCAACCTTATAATCTGCCGTGAAGTAATTCTTGTTTCGGTTAGACATTTGCGGTTGCCGGGCGCACTTACAGCGGCGCGACCATCTTAGTTATAGTAGTCTTAGTAAAGTAGTGACGCATCTACCTATGATCTCAGATGGAAGTTGATGAAAGTGACCACTTAACATCAGGCAGTCAGCAAGCTCATTTGCTACACTTCTCACATAAATAAAAAAACATCATTGGAAACTACACATCCCTGTTTTCAGTATAGTTATCATAAACATCATTTACTGATTTTATGCTCAAATCATTTAATCATTAAACCACATAGAATCAGTAATCATTTAATACAGTAGTTCATAATTTAACCTGTCAAGAATATCAAATTGTTACTTATTTTAATGTATCCCATAGACACTCATATCTAACCTCAAGGAGGAGTAAAGGCCTACTTGAGGTCGTACGTAGATGCGTTACTACTCCGGAGGACTAACACGGATGCCTCATTTGAAGATTTATCCAACAATCACTCCTGTCCAACCGAAACATAAGAATTGTTCCATGGCGGATTATGGGGGCGATTGTGGTACTTCCTCGAGCAAACTATTTCTACCACCTATTGCTCATTACATTCATAGCAATGTATATTGGCTGCAACCTTTTTTTTAACTCATTGCTGAGCATGGGTCTTTCTCTCCACAACTGGGGGAAACCTGGAGCATATTCGAGCACGCTGCTCCAATGTGAATTTATGGATATATTGGTATTAGTTAAATTTATTGCTCCATAGATCAGACCAAATTTTAATTCATGTGGAGAGCTACATTAAGTCACCCAAGATGTGTTGGATCAGTAATGTGTAGATAATGTTGCCACAATCATTTGCCTTGCTATGCATGCTCATTACCAAGAAAATACTTACATTGGATTCCAAACATGGCACTTTGGCTTGCAAAAGATTGAGAAGGTTAGGCATCCATATGTTCATATTGTCCTCGAAGAACTCCGGCAGATCCTGGTAGTTGAGGGAGTAGAACACCTTGCAGATGAGCACCAGGGAACCGTAGATCACCTTCAGGGCTTGTGGGTTGTCTGCGTGCTTTGTCGTAAGGTCTAATGTGGCCTGTAAGTCATATTTAGTTTATAGCAGTAACTAATCCTTGTGGACTCATACAGATTAAATAAGCCATGATAGTCTAATGGTTAAGATACCAGCCTTTCATGTTGGGTGTTTAGATTCAAATCCCACACACACCTCTGATATTTAGAAGTTATGTGCATGTTAGAAATTAATTATCACTCGCTTTATCGATGAACAGAAAACATTGTGATGAAACCTACACATCTGAGAGTTCTCTCTAAAGTTCTCAAAGTTATGTGAAGTCTATCAATCTGCACTTGGCCAGTGTGGTAGACTATGGCTTAACCCTACTCAGTCTATTTATAATGTATCACAATATTCTCTACGTAACATGTCCATAGTACTTTTTAAGCCCATCAATCCTTAAATATATAACAATACTTTTACACATGAGCACCAGCAGCAGCATGTTTCCTGTGAAAGCTGAGCGTGCACAGGCCGTTCAACCTCGCGTCGCTATAATCTATATTTTATATTTTATTAGTTAATAGTATAATGCCTTAAGGCATTAAGTCCGCCCCTTGTAACCATAAAGTAAATAAATAAAAATAAATAAATAATTATAATGTGTATATGCATATGCACCTCCCTGAAAGTAATCCTGGCTACGCCCATACTTTTACACTACAAACACTCATAGATCATGTGGTTCAAACTTCAAAAGATGAGTACAGCAAGATATGCACATTGGTGAGTGTGTATGAATTGTATATGAATAAATCAGTGCACGGTTTGAACCAATCAATTTGCAAACTATGGCAATCAACATATATTCTTCTGCTTGTCTCAAAAAAGTCAGACAATATTACTACAACTTATTTAGTTAACTCTAATTATTCATCAACTGTATAGTTAATTGTGCTGTATGTGTGAGTGTGTGTGAACTGTGGCTCCCTGGTTATACTGTATTAATAAATCAATCTGGTGTTTGGTTAAGCTATGCGGTTGTTCCACCACGTCCCTCATCTTCCTTTGACATTATGCAACGAGTATTATTATTTATATATAGTAATATCGTACAATACATCTACATGTATGCATATATATGCATCATATAGAAACAACAATAAAACATAGAATTCATATTTATACTCACCACAAAGAGATCCGTGAGAGGCTTAGCAAAGTTCTCCAGCACATGCTTGATCTCTTCCCAGAGCTTCTGGGACTTGAACTCATATCTGTAGCGCTTGAAGAGGGAGTGAGCGGTGCGCAGCACTCCGTTTATCACATGAAAATCACCTGGAAATGGTAGATCAGTGATGTGATGTTTCAGAAATTATAAAAATATAACAGCAATCTACATGAATCTGGTACTATTCCATTTACTACAGCATTTTTGGCTGTCATGTACGGTTGATTGTTAAGTTTGATATTTGATAAGTTGACGATTGATAAGTTTGATGTGCTTGGTCAGTCTAAAGGTGACTTGCCTCAAAAGTCCTTGAAGGTATAGTAATCCAGGTTCATAGACTGCAGTGACACAAAGTCAGGTCTATTGTATTGTTATTTATATATCCCTTCCATGCTTCGGAGGGCATTATTATTCCCAGTAATCATTAGATAGCTGATTAGTCTAGTCATAGAACTTGTGGGTGGTTTGAAAACATCCAGCATAGGTTGGCCATTAACCCGCTTTTCTACAGATCCAGATTAGAACAACACAGTGGAGTGTGCTTCAGGTCTTACCTAGTTGGGAGGAGCTTTGCCCAGCAATGGAACTCAAAAAAAGGGTTGCAGCCATACAAAAAACATTAGCATTTTCTTACATATATGACACAAAAAAAATACTCATATAGTCTCCACAACAAACCTGTTCCAAACTTCTCCACCATCTCGGGGATAAGGCCAGGCCACTTCTCTGGAAAATCAGATCTGCCAATGATGGAAACTGCATCACTGAATTGCCTCTGGATCATCTCTGGCGACTTTAGCATCAAGGAGACGATGAGGACCTTAATGGTCATCCTGTCATTCGAGTGGATCCTATCAGCTCCCTCCTCATCCTGTGATAATAAAAATATTTCATACATTACATTTTGAATTTATGAATAAGATATAATAATGAATTATCATTTATGGAAAACATCTCTACATTTTTTTTCTTCTTTTTATGTAAGAAGCAAACGAGTGTGCAAGGCACCAAATGTTAAGTGGTCACTGCAGTGAATGGATACCCATATTAACTTAAAAAAGATCTGAAGTCTTATGTGGGGTTGTACAGAGATGTATCCATTACCCCTGAGGACTAAGATGGTCATCACGCTTGTAACTGTATCTGACAACCACACCCCTCCAATCGAAATATAATTCTACCATCTATTAAAAGATATCCTCTTAGAGTGTAACCTTAGAGAGAAGACTTCACATGTCTTTGAGAACTTCATAGAAAGCTCTCAGGCATGCAGATTTCATGACAATGTTTTCTTTCACTGTTAAACCAAGTGATAACTAATTTATAATACACACATAAGTTTAAAAAATCTATGATGCATGCAGGATTCGAACCCCAGCTTTCAAGAGAAAGAAGCCAGAATTTTACATATGGGCTATTACTGCACTTAAGTAAAATTATGTGCATATTGGAAACAAGTTATCACTTATTTTAACAATGAAACTTACATGATACTTCTGCTAAAAATTGTTGTGTGTAGTCTACCAAACTCCTTTAGCCAGCATTATGACTTATCACATAATAATTTTCATCCTGATAGACTCATACCCAGCTGTGGAACAGTAATGGATTGATTATGATGATGATAAATAAAAAGATAATTAACTTACCACAGCCCAATTTCTCTTGATGTAATTCTTAAAAGCAACAGCTGCTGCTATTCTTATAGTAAGGTCAGCCGCCTCCTTATCTATGAGGTGCAAGAGAAGAATGGCATAATTCTGGTTCACCTCTATGCCTTCTAGGAACTTCTCAGCTGAAAAGGTTAATATAAAAAATAAATAAAAGACTTGCTTCTTTTTACAGCATTAACTTCAGTTTAGTTATAAATATAATTGTTTACATTTCATTTAATCTAATAAAAAGATAAATCAAATTGAAACAAGTTTTTTATAGAATATTTCTGTTGTATTTACTTGCAAATGTCCTCGGACGACAATGATTATTTTTCAACAGGTGGCTTGTATGCTTAATCATTAAGTTGAGATTTAACTGCGACCCTAATATTTGAAATGATTCATTTGTGCGGCATGTAACACTACATGTGTGTTCCAGTACGGCAGCACACACCATATGTTTGCCTAATTTTTCTCACCCTGAGAGTAGACTCGTGGCGTGAACATTATTTTCTTTTATTTTTGAACAGTGGTAAACGAGTGTGCAGACCACCTGATGGGGTACTATTAATGTAAATTTTGCTTTCAGTTGTGGTTCCAAAATATAAATATTATTACATTAAATTTGTCATTATTTTGTTTAATGTCTCTTTTTTACAACATTCTATAATGTTTATTCTTTTTTATTATTTAGTGATCTTTATACTAAATTTTTATTTAAGTATACTATGTATACTATACAAAGAAAATGATATCTGAATGGATGATTATATGAAAAGGAGCAATCGACAAAAGTTAGATGCGAATAAAAATACATACATACTAAAAGGAATACATGCTTAAAATAGTTGCACAAATTACAGGAAGTGGCTGGAAAACAGCATCTAATTGGATTATTACGCTGTGGCGGCAGCAACTGAGCCACTTTCTCTGACCACTTACACTTACATGATTAATTCATTAATGTTTACTATGTAGATTAATCATGATTGCATATTATGTGGCAAAAATAAACTATTTTAAAATCAAAAGTTTTACAGGATTTACACACAATCATAATACAAGTTCTTCTCACACGCCTACACGTTATAGGTTATGCATGTTTTAACAGTATTATTAATATAGAAAAATATATTATGCAATTTCATACATAAAAAGACAGTAATTATATATAATAAAGATACAATTTTGTCAAGTTGGCCGGAGGAACATCTTAAAGTTACTTACCCGGTTTTCTAATGTTCGGATCTGGGTTTAGAGTTTGCTGTAAATAACCCGCCAGTGTCGCTAAATTCTCATCCGTAACATCCATTTTCGTTTTATTCACAAATTACAAATACTTTGAAAAAGAAGGCGGTAATTTTTTTATATATTTGCACAATGTTTTTCAACGTTCAATGTCGCTTTGTGCTTTATTTTTCACAAAAATGTCGGTCAGTCGGCCTTTTCCGTTGACTTTAATTCGTTTTTATTGACATTGACGCCTGACAGATTAGTATAGAATCTGAAAGTCACAGATAAACTTTTTTCAACACATATAAAATAGTTGATATTATTAGTAAAATGCTGTAAATTATGAAGGTGAGTGGACCTAAGCAAAATATCTAAAAAAAGGACAAAGTATCTCTAAAAAGCATACTATTGAAATATTAATAAAATGGATAAATTTTACTAAATGTTTCATTGATCAACGTTTTATTGCATTTAATAATTTTATATTAATCGTTTATAATACAAATTGAATCCACATGACGCAGCGATAATCAAATTGGTGCGATACGATCACTGTTCCTGGTTCAACTCCTAGCTAAACAGATATCTAAATAATGAATTTAAGTTTCTGTTCTGAGTCTAGATGTTGAAATTCTAGTGTGGTGCTATGAGAGTAGAAAGTATTATTTTTAAATATGTAGCGATCATTGTTCTTTGATACCGGACTTCTTTTACTGTGCGAAAATAAATTATTTATTATTAAAATATTTCATAATGGCTAATTGGTTAATCGTCTGAAATCCAAGAAAAAAGTAAGACTTCTTTATTAATAATTTCATTGCAAAATTGCCAAATAGTTGATTAAAAGAAAAGAATCCAGGGCTATTGAAATAAGTAGGAATACAAGAAAATAAAAAAAAGCTTGTTACTTGACGTTTGAAAATTGTGTTGATTTGATATGAAGTATGTGCTTGACAAACCATTATTTGACAGTATTTTTATTTATCATTAAAATTTAAATCAGTCTTCAGGTGCACGTATTTCAGAAATAACAGTACTTTAAAAATATCATATCATCATTAATTGATACACAAATTAAATTTTGGGAGTTTTTTTTGTTGTTGAAATATTACTCAGTTTATTTATTTACTTCGTCAAAATGTCTCAGTCTCGTCTCGCGTCTTGTATTCCTCTGCCGTTGGAGCATAAACTCTTGATTACTATCATAGAGAAGGCTAAGGACTGGGCGCTCATGCACGGTGTCGGTATGCGAGACAAGAAACATTTTACCAAGGATGCTATCCAGGTATATTGATTTTTTTTAATAAAAAAAAAAAAATCTTGCTGGTGTAATTGCCGGAAATGGTGCGCTAAAGTAAACCATAGAGTGTGGTTGTTTATTAAAATATCTTTCACTTACAAATGAAAGGAGAATTATTTTGTATAGCCCTATAGTCGGTTCAAAACTATCTATTAATCATCAACCCATTACTGTCCCACAGCTGGGTAGGGGTCCTCTCGAAATGAGAATGGCTAGGCCATAATACTCCACACTAGCCAAGTGTGGATTGATAGATTTCATACACCTGTGTATACATTACAAAAAACTCTCAGGTGTGTAGGTTTCCACGTTTTCCTTCACTGTTAAATATTATCTCATTTATTTTTCAATCGCAAATGACTTCGCAAAATAAGAGATGTGTGCGGTTTGAACTCACATACTCCAAGTGTGAGAGGTTGGAATTTTAGCTGCTGGGCTATCAGTCAGTCAGTTCTAGATTCAATTTGCCATAACATGTCACAATAGTTAAATTTTTAAACCTTTGAGCAGCTAACTACATAATTGTTGTTAATGAATAATTAAATACAATATTTGTGTTGGCTCTCTGAGTATTTGTATTCACTATCAGAGTTAACAGTGTGCTCCCTGATTATTAAGTTATAAATTGTTTCTCGTTTCCTTTATATGACTACTCAATTTCACCTTTTCAAATCGTAACTCCATGTTGTATTTTCATCATACATTTGTAAGTTTACTTTTGAATTAAATAGAAAATGTAATGAAAAACTTTACATTGAAAAAAATTTCAAAGCTCCAAGTGATACGATCAGGTTTTTTAATTGCCTATATTTCGACCCAGTTGCATGGATCGTGGTCACGGCGGAACACTTTCCGCGATAATATTCGC
>DWKL01001299.1:0-14980 GCA_018249415.1 Phareas burnsi | reverse complement strand
GATTAAAATATTACGCGATTAAGTCCCGTTTACAGTATAAAAATATGAATACAAATCGTGAAAGCTTAAAACAATTTTAAATAGATATTCGGAAAATAACATAATTAGGCTCATTTAAGCTTAAGAAGTAAATTTCGCTCAAACGCCCCGAGTTCTTAGCGAGGTGATTTCAAATTATTTGTAATAGTTTTCATTTTGTTTTTGTTTTTCCGGGCATTTTGAATTGTTTGCTGGTGATGTTTCTTTAATAAAGTATTCTTAATAGTCAATTGGAAGCGTGCAATATAAAATATTGTGTATAGCATGATCGATGATCGCTGACGTTTCTGATATTCTGGCAAATCGTAATCTTATTTGTGCCACGAACAAAGTCGTGCCACATTTTGAATTTGCAAAAGAGAAAGTGAAGTAAAGTATATGCATCGAGATGTTTTTTGTGTGAAGTCTAAATATAGAAACCGTTCACGCATAGGATGCCCATGTCGCGTAACGAGCGCGCGACCGGCCACCTCGCCGGGCCACCTCGCCGAGCGGTGCGGGTCAGCGTGCGGGTGCATTCCTAGCAACACTCCTTTTTTCATTAAAACAAGATGTTTTTATAAATACTATACACTTTTTTAAAGCATCCAAATAACAACGAGCTAGACTTCATGTCCACCTGATTGTGAGAGCTCGCTATAGCCCATGGACATCTCTGACGTCCTTAGTTATAATGCCGTTACATGCTGACTTTTTGAGCGAAAACACTTTTTGAACTATGGCCAAAAAAGAGGGTATTTTTAAGAAAATGTGTTACTTAATAACTAGACTTTACATGCAACAGTTTGAGGCATCAAAAGTAAATGTAACGAAACACTTTTAAATAATGAAACTTTAATTAGAATTTTACTGATAACAAGAAAACCCGAAATCTCGTAATAGGCTACATATTGGATAACGGTGCTTTAGCTTTAGGACGATAGATCCATAACCAAGTCCAAATAAGACAGAAGTCATATTTGAGGTCACATATAAATGTGTTAAAAATTAAAGACTAAATTGAAACACCTCGTGACAGTATCTCGCCCTTGCTACATCCTCAAACCAAAATTTAACTAGAATACAATTCAATCGAAATGTAGCCGGGGTGCTCCCTAAGCCGGTGGTGCAAGTTGTCGAATGTGGCGTAGTTGCTAGATTCTGTCCAAAATGCTCATACACGGCTTAACCAGGCATGAGCATTTGACCGAAGGCAAAAAATAGGTCTTCAGAGTACACGCGGATTAGTTGCACGGCGTTTCTGAACCACTGGAGAGCAAGCCAGTTATTGCCATTTGATCATCTAAGTGAGCCAAAAACAAAGAGAATAGCAGAGTACAGCTGCTCCCTCCAATGGAAACCACCAGCGAACTGTGGCGATAAATCTATTTTATATCAACCACTTTGCTGCTCCTTAAAACTAAGTTGAAATTTCAGTACGTCCCAGACTTTTATATACCTCACGAAAAACTAACAATACTACCGTGACGCTTCATCTACGCTAAGTCGGTACACACACTTCCACTAATAAATTCATATCTGGAAGCTTTGCTTCAAACGGATATTCATTGTAGGTATGTTGTTAGGAATTATAGAGAGCATAAACTACCAGTGATATTAATTACAAATACTTTTTCAGGCTCATAACAGCAGTGGTGAACGCTCCTTGTACTGGTTTAACGGGAAACACTCTTACTCAAGATGTTCCACTGTACTGAGGAACAGCAAAGCGTCTGTGGTCGCCGTCCATAGTTGGCAGTGATTACATACCATTAGACGGACTACATAATCGTTTGCAACTTCTATGTTTAAGAACATCCATTTAAGACAAAATTCTGAAGTAGTCAGTGTCACATGCGCTGCCCGCTTTGAGAACTAGTTCTCGACGTCCTGGCCACCTTGTTAAAATAATAATATAAAGTATTTATTACCCACAACCCACCCATCTCATTAAGAAGATACAGTACAATATCATAGTACACAGCGTGCGCGGTGTCAGTTCCCCGGGTGTCGGCCGGCGGCTCTGGTGTCTCCAAACCGCATTAACATAGGCGTTGCGTGATGCACGTTATTTTAGGCCTCAAGCTCGCCGCGGTGATGTCAGCGCTTACTTTGTTTAGTATCCCGCTTAGATTCAAACAAGTCACGTCTTTATAAAAACAATTTAAGTAAATTTGTTTTCATAATATTATCAGAAGCATTCCGGTATAACTCGCATAATAAGGTAAACTTTACTTAGCATAATGTGCAAAATAAAACGGTTCCGCATCTTAATCTTTATATTATGTCTATAAATAATTTTCACGTCGCTTAATTTTACATGGGGAATGTGCCTTTGCACATTTCCATTATAAATGCAAAAGTTTACATTGTTATTTGTGGCGCGTTGTATCACCCTAGACCTGCGGGAGCCGCGCCGGGACCAACACAGTAGAGTTTAACACTGCTGTTATAAGATGCTAATAGGTGTGGTGGTGGCGCCTCCGGAAACGAACCCCGACGGGTCCTACCATCTTGTCACCAGCTAACAAGGATCAATGGCCTTTTGGAGACGAATAAAATAGGATGAAAAGTAATTACACCCACAATAAGGTCTTTATAACTGCCGTTTCAAAATACAAATTTGAATACAGTTCAACAGTTGTACTTAACATTTGCACGTTCCACGCGGACGGTCAAGGACACGGGTGTTTAGCGTACGGATTGTATATTGACTCATAAATTTAGAAACACATTAACATGTGACATCTTGGGTTGAAATAAAATATTTTTCTAAATAAACTTCTTGCCACTTTCTGCCACATAATTTATGTTAATTTTAAGTATATTTCCCTCCAGCCCTCCTCCGTCACTATTGCTGGCCCTTTAGTATTTCAGCAAGCGGACGGAGGAGCAAGGGTTACACTTTTTATTATAAGTACTTTGTAATAAAAATATTACTTTGTAAGTAGGAATGACTCAGTGATCACACCTGTATCAAACTATCTAGGTATATGTGTACTATAAAATTGTAAAGGGGGCTGTGTCTGTACATGAAACATTTTGTTTAAATGTGATTAAATGGTCAATATGGTTTTTGAATCCAAAACATTCTTTTATTCTTGTTTGTTTGCGAGTAACGCAAAAACTGCTTAATGTATTTAAATTTATTTTACTTTAAAACCGTAAAATCAGACTTAAATACGGCCATATATTTGAAATAAAATGGATCAATGAAAAGAAAGATTCAACTTGACCCCTCTGTGTATACGCGGGGGATAATGAAAATGGTTACTGTTTTTGAATCCACGTAACGAATGTTATTTCATTATCACTGACTTAATGCATAATCAAACCACGCGAACAAAGTCGCGGGTGCAACCTAGTTCTGAATGTATTCCTTCGAAATTAACATAATAATTACTTATAAATTTGTATTTGTACCTTTCTGCGAGAGTTGTAGAAAACGGTGGCATGATCCAGAAAATTATTCGCATTTTCTTACAATAATATAAACGTTTAAGTACTTAAACAACAAAATGTAAAACTTAAAATAAGATAATATGAATACCACAAACGGGTGTTGCCGTTTTATGGATGTAGGTACATAGCGGCATTTCGGCCCCAATTATACAGTGTAATACCGAAAGCACTGAAGCCTGGTGTGTTCTCTCTGGATTGTCATCATTATCATCATCATCATCATCATCATCGACCCATTAATGTCCCACTGCTGGGCAGAGGTCTCCTCTCAGAATGAGAAGGGGTCATCATTATACTCAACCCATTATTGTCTCTCTGCTGGACACGAGTCTCCTCTAAGAATAAGAAGGTTAGGGCCATCCACCACGCTGACCAAATGCATATTAGTAAACTTCACAGAAGGTTGAAGACCTTGGGGGAGTTTCTCAACCATGGGCAATCTTCCGCCGCCGACTGTATTCGAGCGCAAATCGTACCTCTGCAACAATGCTGCTCCTGTGCTTGTAAACGAAGAGCTCGCACTGGAGACTGGTGGCGTTGTCGAAGGCGGCGGGCTCGCAGGCAGCGCCGGGCGCGGCGGCGCGGCGGTGGCAGTGCGACTCGGGGTGCAGCGCCCACGGCGACCAGTCGGGCGCCCACGCATCGCCGCCCGCCGCCAACAACGTGCTGTTGTCTTCACATTCTGGCACGTGACATCTGCAACAATGTTATTGTATGTGAACTGCACATTTCTAGTAAGTAAAAGAAGTAAAGCTTTAGTCGCTTCGACTACATAATACTAAAAGAAAAAAAGATCGTATTTGCGCGTAATGTATGATGCAGGGGTGTTATATAGTAGTATTATAAATATTAGACATTGTATATGTATATATTATACAATAGGTAACTACTACTGAAGTATATCAGCACATACGAAGTCAGGGATATAGGGAGTGTGTCAAGCAGAATCTGTAGTATATCTTGGGTAGCTGCTATATTATGACTCTTCAATTTGAACATAGTAGAACTCTTTATGGTTCGACTCTAGAGGCGCCATCGACATAGATCGCGCGGTCGCCATAGTCGTTTGCAACTACCATCCTATAAAAATGCTAAAGAAAATATCATACATTCGAACCAAAAATCATGACCCAAAACCATCAAATCTTTAGTATAAACGTTTTTGGGCCACGTTTTTCGGCGTGGCATCGTTTAGTCATTGAACGTGGGGAGCGTTTTAAGGTCAACAAGAAGAGCTTATTGCTATAACGCTCTCGATAGACTTCCGGCAAGTCCAACAATGGGCTAGCGCCGCGGGCGGAGCGGCGCGTGTCGTCATCTGAATGAAGCGCCGCTCGTGTCGGTCACGTGATACTTTCTCGCGTATTTTTAGTGCAACTATAACCCGATCGGCTCTTCGCCGGCCCCACGCCCGCGCGTGGGCTACCGCGTGCGCTCTTCAAACTTTGCACTCCGCCGACCGACGTCTATTTGGATTCAATGCAGTATTGGTGGAGAGTTTGATGTAGGTCAACAATTCTATAGTCGTTCGTTATGCTATAACGGTATAACTCATTGTACAATTTTTCTCAGCGGGATTTCATTATTGTTTACGAACTCCATACAGAGAGTCCTAGTCATACGCGCTGTATTTTAAACATACTTAATGTACTTCAATCCTGGAATCGTTAACAGTGAATGCCCCCGGCAAGCTAGCAAGCTAGCGAGCTTTCCAGTTTGTGTTAAAAATAACCGCACAGAAATATAAATAAAGCTGCATAATTAAAGACAGGTTGAAATCATTAAGTACGTTGCAGGACAACATTCTAAAGTTAGAAAGATAAAATGTAGCCACTTAGCGAAGGGCCAGAAATATCCGGAGTTACCGTACTGGTTGCGGTCCGGCTCGTTAAGCTACTCATAAACAGCGGAATTAATGGCGCCGGGCGGCCGCCGCTTATGGCAGCTGCAATTACTCATGCGGACGGAACCACAGCAAAACACTCGGAGCGGCCCGGTCCACGCTGCCGAGCACATATCGGCCGTACTCGCTCCAGTCCAATATTCCTTTAGATGGATCCGAAGCTCACTGGAACATTACGCCTTCATACTCATGGCCCCACACTGGGATTCCATGAGTTGCGATTACCATGAACATTAATAGAGACAAGTTCACGAGCACACGGGCCCGGAACAGATATTTAAAGTCGTCATTTATAGCAATAACCGCGCCCTGGTTAGACGCGTTATACTCGACTGTAAACCTAAATTCGACACAGCTTTCGGCGGTGATGTGCTGGTAGGTGTAATCCTGGGAAAAAAATAAGCTTACCGCTACGCATCTAAATATTGCCCCGAATAGCTCCGCCCATTACCATCTAGTAATTTCTTCCCATTGCTGGACACAAGTAGCAACAAGAAGGATATAGGCCGTAGTCCATAAACTGATTCACTTCACACACCTTCGAGAACTTTATAAAGATCTGCCAAGTATATAGGTTTCCTTGAGATTTATACCTTCACCGTTAAAGTAAATAATATTTAATTTCCATTACGTATCATGAAACATGAAAGTATCAAAAGAAGTGCCTACAGGTCCGCCTCCAACAAGGTGTACTGGTGACTTGAAGGTACAGGACCAATTGGAGTGGCGCAAATTAGGGAAGACCTATGTCCAGCAATGAACCTCAAAAGGCTGAGGATGGATAGATCTTGAAAAATCAGAGGTGCCAAGAGTTCAATCCCTGGATACTTCGCGTGAGAGTCTCAATTAATTTTAAAAACATTATTATGACTAAACTAACACTGACGAGTGGGGCGTGTCCAACACATAGCTGTGTCCTCCATATAGTAGCTGTGAATAGTCCGTATAGTAGGCTTTGAGCCTTATAGTTGGACTAAAACCATTTCAAACAGTTACATCATAACTATGGATGCCGTGGAGTAACTCTACGAAGTCGATGAACGGCATGTTGTGACGCGACATAAACTTTCCTACAGTGAGCAACCTCAACACAGGCACCTTGTTATGTCACTGTCACCCATTTACATCTGTAACTAACTCCAAATAGGTTACAGAAATCCTGCCTAAAGTCGATCACACATGCGTTGGTGGTTGGACTAAGATGGAACGCCTCGAAACATACCACACCATTCAGATCAAACGCAATGCTACATTCCCGGGGTGAATCTACATCCACGACCACTCCGCTCCACTTGATAATATTTTGATAAAGCTCGCTGCACCAGCACAACTTAGAGATTTCTGATATTAACTTAAAATATTTATAGTCGATTACCCGTGTATAATTTCGGATATAATGTAATTACGTATGGTAATTACATGTCATTAACCACTGGAACACCTTGGAGGCACCAGTTTTCTTTGACCTCGTTCAGTGTAGGTTTATAGTTAAAATAATTTAAGATTACTTACCTGTAATTTTATTGACAACTACATATGGCATATATCCCTTGAGCGTGTACTTGACACAAACATAATATTCCGCTGTTTACTTTGATTATAAATTAATCTCATTCGGTATTTAATTTTGTAATTTGGAATTTTGTGGGGTTTCAAAATACATAACAATATTGTTTTAATTTCTCTCAGGAGTTATCGTGAACAGAAATAATAGAAATAAAAAATAATAAAACTCCCAAAATATAGCTGTGAAGTGACGGATCAGTTCCTGTTCGAGGTACATGAGAAATGCGTCCCTTTGAATAGGGATAATTCAATTTTAGACTTAAATTATATTATTGTACTAGCTGCTGGAACGCGGTTTCGCGCGCGTTGCTTAAATTGTACTGAAACCTTCCGGGCGATATTATATAAAATGACGGTGACAACCACACATCGTGTAGTTAAGAAGAAGGTCGCTGTTGAACAGACGGTTGCGAAAAGCAATTTCAATTGTAATATTTAGTGTTTGAACAGGTCCGCGGTGACTACGACGCAGCTTCAACTTTTTCTTATATTATAAAAGTAGCAAAGAACATGAATAAAACGACTGCTTGAACGCTGTTAAATGGTACCTGCCGCCCACGGACATCCACATCCAGCTCCAAATGGAATTGAATCCTTATGTGGCGTTGTATGACGGTGGATTGCTACTCCCGAGGACTAAGTTGAAACGCCTGTCTCACCACACTCCTCAAACCGAAACATAGCACTCTTGGTTTACGAAAAAAGATGTAATTGTGGAGCACCGCCGGCCAGCCTGCCACGTAAGACTTCACGCACCACCAGCAAATTAAATGTTGACGTTATTCGATAACGATTACAGTTAGCAAACTAATGTAAAATATTACATTTTATGAGAAGTACCATTCCAAACCAAACTGCATACGTAATGCAATCCGGAACGGAGTGTCCTAGAGGGCACCGCAAAAACCGATGGCAATGAGTGTTTCAAATTAAAATCGAGTAAACACTCCTGCCGAGTCCGACTGTCAAGTTTTCTATCAGAAAAAGTAAACATTTTTTTTCAACTTTACCGTCGATTGGAAACATACAAAAGATTTAAATTATTTAATCGCAGTTCACGGCCAAGGAATTGTACGGCGATTCTAATGTACTCGGATTGTGGAAATCGACAAACAAAAAAATATGTAACCGTTCAATAAAAAACATTAATTACGTTACCAGCGTGCAGCGGTTAGTTTTTTGAGATATCTAGTTTTTATATGTAAATAGATAATAATTAGTAGTGTCGCGCTTGACCGTGATATTGCCTGGTAGTAAGTTCAGTGTGATGATGAAAGAGTCTGTATTATCTCCTGCATTTACATTTATGTTAGACGACACGGTCGCCGGTAGAGTTCTAAGCAAAAACATAAACATAGCTGTTTTCGAGCCTTAATATAAGGGTTTAGCAAGTAATGCTTATAGCAGAGCAACCAAAAAATAGAGAAACAGATCGATAATTAGATTTTTTTGAGGAGTAACAAAAAGCGTTTGTATGATGTAAATGTTAAACGGTCACTGCAGTCCAAAGGCGATCAAATCTAACCTCGAACAGATCTGAAGTCTTATGTAGATGCGTTACTAGTCCTGAGGACTAATACGGTCGACTGCCACACCTCTCCATCCGTAAAACAAGAAATTGCGGGGGATTATGAGGGCTGAGGAGTTCTCCAGTCGGTCTTTAGTCTATCCCGTATTGATAGCGACGCAAAAGGTGGTAAACGATTCATTCCGACCCGCTGAGAGCCGGCCGGAGCCGGCCGGAGCCGCGGCTGCCGTGCAGTTAGATATTTTCACGTCGATATAAAACTTTTCACGCACGACTCCAAATTGAATTTATCTTACAGTTTTCTTTTGCAATGTTTTTCCTTCGCTTTTTGTAAGACGTATCCAAACGTAAATATCAATAAAAACTTAAACATGTATTCTATTTTATTACAGATATACAACTTATTGTCTGTTTGTCTATTTACTGTTTATGCATTATCGCAAATAACACACTGCACTTAACAATGAAATAACCCTATAAAAGATGAAAGTAAAATACCCAATGTACTTATCTTCAATTTATCGTGCCTATTTCTTTTCAGGCGTTGTTTCACGTGACAAGGAAACAAAACAATACCTTACACATAAAGTGGTTACAAACTGTATTATTATTACACATAACTTTATTATTAATTTAACAGGATCTGCATTTGTGTTTTCATTGCCGGGGTTATTTGATACAAGCGTCAAAAGCGTTTGATTTTCTATATTAAGCCATCACTGGCTATCATTTTATTCACTTACCAAGGTTTTAAACTACGGATACATAAAGTTTTGACATTTATAAAGTGTTATAGTTCTTTGTTGTATTGTCATTGACTTATCAACTTTCATTGTCCTGTTTGATGAACGCATCATCATCATCCCATTACTGTCCCACTGCTGGACACGGGTCTCCTCACAGAACGGTTAGACCATAGTCGACCTTGCTGGCCGAATGTGGATGGATAGACTTCGCATACCTTCGAGAACTTTACAGAGAAATCTCAAGCATGCAGGTTCGCCCGCGATGTTGTCCTTCATAGTTATACAATGCGATAATTGATTTCTAATACACATCTACTTTCTTTTTAATTTCTCAACGAAAGCATGAGTGTTATACTATGGCAAAATAAAAAATATTTTATTCGAGTAGCGTTTATCGTTCACTGTATCGTGTTGCCGCAACCGCATGAGTGGGCCGGCAGTGCGGCGGCCGGTGGCTACTGAAGCATTCACATATTATTCTTAAATACTTGCAATTATAAATAGACAGTTTCTACAATAAACACTAAGTGTCAATGAATTTTAATTTTACATATTTATATATTCTTAAATGTAATAGAAATATAATCTGTTGCTATTCGTTCTAAAGTAAATTTTCTACAGTCAAGACGAAAGGCACGACGAAAGATTTTTTTTTGTTATTGTATAAATAAGTTTTTCACATAACAATACCTTTATGCGTGACTCTATTAAAACACTAGTTGTTGTACCTCGGAACTGACAGCCGATAAAGTATTATAAATAATTTGCATATATTTTTTTCATTCGCCGTAATAAAAACTTTATGAGAAAAAAACGGTGTCTTGTTTCCGATATAATCTCCGTATAAACAAAACATATTTAAAATACATACAACACTATTCGATAAAAAAGAAGTTTGCTTTATCTATGCACCACTACATACTGTGGGTGACACTTACAGTAGCACAGAAGGATCTGGTTACCAGGATATCAAAACCAATGAATCACTGAGCGATGACGCGTGGCGACCCCTCTCGGCCACCGAGACGAATCACATGTGGCGCTCGTGCTCTTATAATAAAACAATAGCAGTATAACAACAACAACACAGTTCATGGTTCGATTCCGGGCTGGTGTATCAGCCCAAAACATACATAACCTCGATTTTGCAAAAGTGCTAACTTCCTCTATGACGATGATATTTTAATCCAAATATTAAGGAAGGAAAACATCCACATTAGCATCTACATATTACATTTACGTATAGGAAATAAACTAAAATGTTTAGTATTTCGATTTATAGACTGATATTCACTTAGCACAACCATAATGTGTGTGTTGTGACCAGTAGTGGTGTGTTGTGTGCTCGGCTACTTCTCGCATAACTTATGTACAATAAAAACTATGTAAACAAGCTAACTTGTCGTGGGAACTTCGCGTACGAAGCCAGTTTACGTACAGACCACATGTTAAGCTCACCGCCAATACTCGTTTCAATCTATATTATAAGATATAGTATAAATATGTACACCGCACATGTTGTATGTTGCCGTCACACCAGTGAGAGTGAACGCGGTCGCTTACCCGACTCACGGGCTGCTGGTGGCTCAACTACAGCCGTTTATTATTCACGACCACGGCATATTATGCAAATATTGTTGACGATATTTTGCTAGGAGTGACTCAACGAATGGATCGTAAAGTCGTCAGTGGAATTCGTACGTCGTGTCGTACATTCCGAAGGCACGTCTTCAGCAACAGGTTTTTGAGGTACTAAGAGTAAGAAGTAAGTCTTAAGATGTGTCATGTGACTGAACAAGTAACTACTCACTGCTAGCAGTTCAATGAATCTTAAGTAGCATTTCGGACAACAAACTAACAGTTCAATCCGCTACAATCACTTTGAAGTGACGAGATGGATGAAATTAAAAATGACTTCTATATTCTAGGAAGTGAAATTGAAAGACAACATGGCCGCTGCCCAACCTTATCAGTTTTATTGTTGTTGTAATGATGATTTAAATTTCAATTAACGTTACACTTCGTACCTAAATGTATACAGTAATAAACAACATTCTTGTTTATATTTATACAAATGTTGCTCACAAGTGCACATGGAAGATGAGGAACGAACATTTTCTTGGGGCATTCCCAGAACACTATGTCAGGATTCTTTAAAAATACAAAGGAGCTCTCCTTCAAAACGCGCGACGCGCGGCGCCCTGGCCACTACTCTGGTGGCTCATACGTCCATTATTATAGTCGTATTGATTTAACGTGATGAACTAGAAAACGCTTGATAAATGCATTTAATAAAACCATCATGCGCAAAACGTAATGTTAACTAGTTTAATTTAAATATAATTCGGGTTTCCGGAAAACAATAACATACATCTTTGTAATTTTTATGACACTAGTTCATCGCCATTTTGAAATGATGGGTCAACTTTGACCATATTTTGTAATTGGTCTGTGATACTGAATAAAAATAACAAAAATTTTAAAGTTGATCGAACCTGAATAGGTATTGTGATATCACATTAATACATCATATGTATTTAATTGAAAATAATATAAAAGTGTGCTTTTGCAAATGTAAAGATAATAAAAATAAAGTGAGGCTTTCAAAGCAGACTATTTTAAATTATTACATAAAACAATACTATGTACCTTTATGTACCAATAGATAGTAAACAAAGAATAATAACAATCTAAAAATAATTGCCATATCTTCAGATCTTAAATCTGAATATAAATCTACAACACTCCTGGCAAATGTTAACCGTAAACTCTATTGCTTTAAGAGTAGACGGAGTCGCAGAGTGAACCCGCGAAGATAACATCCGATAATGGATACTGCACTTTCCTATCTACACTCTCAATCATAAAACTCACTGTACATAAAATTACCTACAACTATTACAACACCATCATACTTCATCTTCTGCAAGATGCCATAAAATTGTTTTATGAGATTGATATTGAGTTGAGTTGATTTGTAATTATTTTTAAATACAACTTTAATATTAAAATGAGAAATATTTAATTTCAGTGTAATAATGAATAACCAGATACATGCTGTGGTTTACCTATTTTCTATATATGTATAATTCTCGCTTTAATTAATTCAGGTCACATATTAAATGTGGTTAGACACTTCACATTTTTATCAGTCGAATAAGCAGGCAACGCGCAGACCACGCGGCCACCACGCCCGCAGCTAGCCGCCTGTTGTGGTGACACAAATATTTGCTGCGGCTACATCACACCCGGAAGCGGCACCGCGCCGCTGTCGACGTGTCGCTAATCACTCTTCAATTGCCGCAAAGGCCACGATCGAGATATATAGATTGTGTACTATTGTCATCATAATGTTAATATCACACAAAGCTATTGTTCACTGTTATGTTCAGATTGACAGTCGGACTCGGGAAACGTAACAAAAATGCAGATAAAACTAGCCAGCATCGCTTTTCCCGACATTTGTTTCAGTACAAATCTCACGCACATGGTAAAACGTACGCACCGCGCGCGCGCACACACCTGCCACGCACTCATCATTACAGATCAAATCACATCACACTAGTTTTACAGGAACATTTTAAACATTCAAATATTTTCACTATTATAATATTGAATATATTACGTACAAACTCGCATTAAAGTACGCACGTAACACGGAAAAGTAAAAGCATATAATAAATAACAAATTTATAGTTATTAATGTCCATTTCTACAGGAACATCTCTTATTATTGCATAATATGTGTCGATATGGTCTCTGAGAATTACGGACGAACTATAATACTCAAACCAATTGTTTCTTAATATTTTATTACGATTATTGCATTTAATATTGATATTTAATTATATTGACATTAATAATTTTACATAAAACAGTACTGACAGGATTGCATACCACTGCTACAGTTACATGTATGATCTTACATGTACAATAATGTTTACCTATGTATACCTACTATAATCTGGCAATAAATAATGTTCATTAAATTTCAATAATTATCATGTCACTTGTAACAAGAAAACAACCAAATAATCGTTTGTCAAATTTCTGTACGGTGTTATCTTAATAATGCAAAGTTTTGTCTTTCTTATATGATTTCCTCGTATTCGAATAATAGATATTTCGATGTAAACAAAGAACGTACATGATTATTCAAATATATAAGTGAATTGATGTATCATAATTAAACGCTTTAAATGATTATTTGTTTGGAGTTGTTGTTATTGTAACCCCACGTGGGCGGAGGTCGCGAGATAAGGACCCCGTGGTCTAAGCACCGGCGCGGGGGCGTGGGGTGCGGGGCGCGGGGCACCGGGCACGGGACACGGGACACTGGGCGTGCAATGCGGAGCGCGGTAACCGCATGTCGCAGATAACTTTGTCGCGTACTAATACAAGTGTTATCCCTAAGCGATTAAAACTTCGTGTTATATTATAAACGTAACTTTCTACTTCCGCAATTGCATATATATATTTAATAAGTAAGCTACTATTTGCACAACTTGATAAAGCAAATGTAGTACACTAACACTACGAAAAAACATACTACACCCAAAGTCGCCTTAAGGGCCTAATCGGACGTCACTCGTTTAGACTTCAACAGAGACGTAGCTACACTCGTCAATTTTGTCGGTGAATATTATTGACGGCGACTGCAGAATGCATATCACGGTGGCGCTAGCGTGTCGCACATAACGGGTGGTACCGTAGGACCAACTTGCGGCGGTACCGAGCTCTTAAATTCCTTTTAATACGTTCATAGCGAAAATATGTTTAAAGAACATCCAACCAATACATTTAAAGCTTACTGGGATTCGTAATCCGCTAGCTTTGACTTCGCGTGAGACCCAGTCAGCCTCTAACAACGGTTTTGAAATAATATACATCTCGCTTAAAAACCTTAGAACATTTATGAATGCTCAGGAAGTTAAGGTAAATGTGTATATTTATTCTGGTTATAAACATAGAAATAGAGACATTGTGATCTTACACACAGAAGAGAGTATCGATACGATTTGGGGCGACCCGCGGGTCAAAATAATCGTAAGAGATCCTTTAAAGCACAGAAGACGTTAAGTAACAACATTTGCATTTAAATTTTCTGTCAGGAACAAAATATCTTCAGAACTGTCTTATTGTCTGTACAAATCCTGCAATATCCTTAAACATCTCGTAGCGGTATTCCAGGCTGTAATTCATACGGAGCGGTGTTGCTCCGTCGCCGTAGCGCCGTAGCACCGCGCCGGGCCGGCACTACGATATTCAAAGATTTTCGGCTGTAGAACTGATAACTAACCGGGGATCTACGATATTTTAAAAACATACGGACCAAAGCGTGGCGAGGTATTTATAATTGCTTTTTATTTTAGAAGTGTAGCAAAAGGGGTAGAAGCCACTTGATGTTTAGTAGTCACTGCAGACCATGGACACCCACATATAACAACATTAAACATTAAAGTCATATGTAGATACGTCACAACTCTTGAGGACTAAGACGGTCGCATCGCTTGTCAGTGTACCCGACGGCCGCGCCTCTCCAACCGAAAAATAAGAAAAGCTTCACGGCGGATGGTGGTGGTGGTACCTCCACGATCGAACTATAGTCCTACCACCTAACATTTTGCGACAGTGTAGATCTGTCCCTTAAAGGTAACTTGATATGTAGGTAAATAAATACAAGAAAACAAACTTCACTTCACCGGCAGCCAAAAAAAAGGCATTTAGATTTAATCTAAATTGGTCAATTAAGATTGA
>DWKL01001298.1:0-14990 GCA_018249415.1 Phareas burnsi | reverse complement strand
TTTCAGGATAGTCTTTTTTTAATGTTGTATTGTGACCTGAATGTCAATTAGACCTTAAATATATTTGAATGTCTTGGTCCTAATTGAAGAAAATTAACTGTGTATAAAACAAATATAATTTACGTTTGTATTACGTTCGTACTAGTATTTATTATTAACGACTCGCGTGACGCAGTGGTTACCATACAGTTCTGACACGCAGAGCTCTCCTGGTTCGATTAGCCGGGACTAAGCAGATCCTTAAATGATGAATTTAGATTTCTGTTCTGGGTTTGGGTGTTTGTGTATTCGTCTTTGTATGTGTCCATGGTACCCTCGACACGGTATCCTAGTATGACGCAATGAGTGTAGAAAACGTTTTTTTTATTACATTTACATAGCGCTCATCCAGTAGAACAATAAATATTTCAAAATCGTACTGAGAGTAATTTTCGATAGAGATTGATTGATATGATCAAAAATTAGAGCGACATTTGCAATGCCAAACTTTTAAAACCTGAAAAAATGCAAAAATATCATTACTTCGATTTTTATTGTATAAGCGACCTGTATTTACAAATGTTATTTACATTCGTTTTACAGCGAAGTGTAAAACAACAGTGTGTTGTTTACATTTACAACAAAGTAATTTACAATTGTAACAAGGTTACTTTTATTAACATTTAACGATATTTTAAGACTGCTTTTATAGATCACAATCAAGTGGTTTCATTACAGTTTTTAATTTGGTTGAATTAATAGCATAAATTGACTGTATTTATACGTAAATATGGAACAATTCGAAATAATTGACCGTTGATACTTTATCATAAAGTTGTAATCACACTTGACAGCTATTTTATGTTCTAAGAGTAGCAAACGAGCGTGCAAGCCACCTGATGTTAAGTGGTCACTGCAGCCCATGGACACCAACATTTAACTTCAAACAAAACTGAAGTTCTGTCTGAGATCGTACATAGATGCGTCACTACTCCTGAGGACTAAGATGGTCGCCTCACTGTAAGTGTGTCCCGGATTATAATATGAAATTATATTATTATAGAAAGACATATCTATAGCTATACATTTTGATGGGTGGGAGAACTGTAGTTCGACCGGGGAAGTACCACCGCCGCTCTCATATTTCGCCGTGAAGCAGTAATTATGTGTTGATTGGAGAGGTGCAGTTGCCGGATACATTTATAGCGGGGCGACCATCCTACCCTAGAAGTAGTGACGCATCTATGTATGACCTCAGATACAATTTCAGTACTATTTGAGGTTAGTCGTGGGTGTCCATGCAAAGCAGTAATAGTCTAATGGTTAAGATACTGACCTTTCATACTGAGAGTCCGGGGTTCGAATCCTGCAAGCACCTCTGATTTTTCGAAGTTATGTCTGTTTTAGAAATTAATTATTACTTGCTTTAACGGTGAAGGAAAACATCGTGAGGAAACCTACATACCTGAGAGTTTTCTGTAAAGTTCTGGAAGGTGTGTGAAGTCTAGCAATCCGCACATGGCCAGCGTGGTATACTATAGCCTCACCCTTTTCACTCTGACTGGCGACCCGTGCCCTGCAGTGGGACGTTATTGGGTTGATGATGATGTAGGTGTCTATGGGTTGCATTTAACGTCAGGAGCAAGTCACCACGTTTGTTTGCTACTCTTCAAACATAGCTGCCGTGTGTGACGGGCCCTATTGGAGGTTCTGTTTACGAGTCCCAAGTGGCAACACGTAATACTTGAGAATTTTTATAGGAGAACATAAGTGCTAAAAGTCGGAGAGTCGATGATAGTACGGCGTCCCACACAGCTGGAAACAATCTATTTGTGTCTCAGTTCGTGTGAAAAATGGTTTAGATTGTGACGTTGAAATAACTGTTAGTTCATTATTTTATACTGTCTTTATAGATGTACGTAAATAATGAACGCTGTTCTAAATATAATTAATGAATATAACAGCTCGACAGTTCTTGGAATTAGGTTACTGACGATGACGAATGGAGATGAAATACTAAATTTTTACAAAATTAAAGTTACCCATAAAATTTTGTAATATCAATTCAAGTATGCAGTTTCAGACGAATCTTTACATCAACGTAAGAAATTGACTGTAGTTTACAGAAATTTGGTAAGATTCCAGTCCCTCGTGCGGAGGGTTCCGGGGGTTTGTATCCCGCTTGCACCTGTAATTTTTCGAACTTATGTCCGTATAAATTAATTATCACTTGCTTTAAGCGTGAAGAAAAACATCGTGAGAAAACTTACACATCTGAGAGTACTTTGTAAAGGTTTCGAAGGTGTGAAGTCTATCAATCCGCACTTGGCCAGCGTGGTGGAAAACCCTTCTTAATCCGTTAATGACGATGATGTACTTATTTACTATAGCATCGATCCATAAATCTCAAATATTTGTATGATTATCTTAAAGATATGTAACACGTATTATAAAGTCACGCATGTGTGGTTCCTAGTTACCAAAGATGTGAGATCATACTTCATAACGTTCTGACATCGGTAAGCCCTTGTGACAAGAAAGTTAACAAAAGCTAGAGGTGACGACCGTGGACTCGGGGCGTGAGAAATTTCCGATTGCGGTCAAGCTGGTTGCGCAACGATCGATTGGCTTCTAGTTGCCTGCTATTTGTCTGACAGCCGTCTACCAGTTAATTACCTGCACCAGCAACGGTACCGATGATGCTGCGACCACCTGTTTGGTTGATATTGTGTTTCGCTGCATCTGTGGGTAAGTAAACTTTAAAAGTTTTTAATAGGATACCCTCATTTTTAGTTACATCCTCAGCTTTATATAGACTCATTTTATTCAAGAAGTAAGTGATTGCTAAAGGGATCAATGCTACACTTGATTGTATAATTTTGTAAAAATGAGAAACAGGAGTTTAGTAGAATTTTAGTTTCAACTAGTGTTACTTCCCTTTTGTTCTCTTCTCTCTAAGTCATTTGAATGAGTATTCTAACGAGCAATTTTCGCAAACGTTAACTTAACTTTCAATTTACTTATTAAAATATTGTAATTATATTAACATCTTAGATCAGACGTATGCTCAGCTAATTTAATATTAATAGATAATATAGAAAATATTTTTTATTGTCATTTTATTTATATCGACGCTTGAAAGAAATAAATTATTCTTTGTTTCTCTCATAACAACATTTAATATCGACTAAAAGAAAACGTTTTCGATTTAAAAATAACATTTAAGATCTACTCATAATAACATTTAAAATCTTATAATAATAACGTTTTAGATCTCCAAGAAGCAGTCGATGTAGAATGTTGTACAAATGACGTGCAGGAAACGCAAACGCCAGAGCTTGCGGAACCAGATATCCAGGATATTGATCTTGAGGCTGCGTGTCCAGAGCTGAGTGGGCAGATCATAGGAGGCAGACCCAGTTCTGTAGCGAGGCACCCATACCAGGTGTCTATGGTGATCAACGGCAACTCATTTTGTGGTGGATTCATCATCAGCAGGGACTATGTGATAACCGCCGCACACTGTGTTCGCAAGTAAGTATATTATTTATTTTAAAAAAATACCTATATCCTAATAGACATGTGGCAGAAACAAAAAAATAAAAATATAGACATAGACATATGGGAAAAGCAATAAAATGGTACCGAGGCAAATTTGTGACAATATCGTTGAAGATTCCATTTTAAACTAACTGGAAATTAGATCAGAATTAATTTTATAATTAAATTTGTCAATATGTATTTGAATATAAAGATTAAATATAGCAGGAGGAAATTAATATATAATTCACATAGCAGCTGGTCACTGTCGCCCATTTAAATCTGTAACCAAAGTTAAGGATTGAAGCCTACATAAGTTCGGGCACAGAATCGTTGCTACCTCCGAGGACTAAATTGGAATGCCAACGGTTAGTATTATTCGTTTACCACACTTTTAAAATCCGTACACATGTTTTTTCGTGTGTTCAATTAATCCATGGGATTTTTTGTTTTAGTTCTTATTTACTAAAATGAAACTCTTTTAGCACTTATAAGTAGTTAATATTTTTGATTTTGATTTTTAATTATGGACCAAGTGTTGACAGCGCCACAATAGCGCCTTCTTTTTTCCTATATCTGTTTCATTTTATCCAAATCATAGTTGCAGTTCGTTTCCACTAATCCCCATTGCCTTGTCTTAATAATTAACCTATTAATTCACAATCTACGTCAAGGATTAGCAGACTAAATGATTAATAGTCCTAAAAATACTGGCGTATTGTTCGGATCGAATGGGTTTTGGCACGTGTTGTGCGACTGGCAGAAAATAGACACAGTTATTACGTAGCACGTTATTATGACATACGAAATTCTATATTTAAACTAAACCTAGCTGCACATAGAAACGAAATTGGGGTTATGATTTATAGAGGTATTCTATTTCACCGTGTAACTGGTGGCTATCTGTATTAATTACGTGTTCTGTATGTGAGAAGAGTAGCAAACGAGGTTGCAGGCCGCCTGAAGTTAAGGGGTCGCTGCAACCCTTGCACCTACGTCTTACCTTAAATAAGACAGAAGTCCTATCTGAGGTCGTACCTAGATACATCACTACTTCTGAGGACTAAGAAGGTCGCCTCGCTGTATGTGTACGCGGCAACCACTCCTCTCCAACCGAAACACAAGAATTGTTTCGCGGCGGATTATGAGGGTGGCGGTGGTACCTCCCCGGACGAACTATTTCTACCATCTATTACATTATGAAGGTGTCAGTGTCCATTTAAAATTGCTTGAACGCAGTTCTTGGAGATGTAAATAATTCCCGAAAACAGATTCCTGTGGGCACATGGGGAGGTCATGATGGTAGAGATGTTTGTGGTTCGACTGGTAGTGTACTGGGCTATGCTCTGGTTTAGAGGGAGAGGTGAGGTGGAGACTCTTACACGAAGCGTTCCAATTTACTCTCCATAATTGATACCCCATGAACACAGCCATGGCCGCCCTCATGTAGGATGGTTTGGTTGGATTTAAATTCTATTTGAGGTCGATTGTAGTCCATGGGTGGCAATGCCCACTTACCTCAAAATGCTCGTTTACTTCTACGTTTAAATCGATATTCGAGTGGACTGGATTATCATTGATTACATCTGCGTTATAAAAAATTAAATCCATAGTCGATCTAATAGACTAATCTATTATTTTATTTTTAAGAAATATTGTTGTCTCTAGTCCAGCTATCTATCAATAAAATATTACTTTTTACTTTATTTTTCAATAAGAATTCTATTTCATTGGGTTTCTAAAATGATTGTCGGTTAGCGTTTCAACATCGAATGGGTTACAGAATCGAGGTAAGTTAATATAATAAGAATCGAAGTAAGCAACGTTGATGTCGTAATTGTTACTTTGTGTGTTTTAGTCATAATAACTGTCATATAACAGGATATTTGATGATGATAAAAGGTTTTTTTTATTTGTTTGTATTAAAGGTGGTTACGGGATTTGAACCCCAGTAACACAGCGTGAAAGGCCGGAATCTTAATCACTGGGCTATCACTGCTTCTGTGTATATATACCTCTTCGTGACAAAAGTAGTCATATCTACGTGACCGTTATAAAATATATAGCAACAACACGCTTTAAGTGTGTTTTTGATCATTTTTAACTTATTCTCTCCAGCGCTTCACCATCAGCTATCCGCCTGCGAGTGGGCAGCACGCGTCGCGACTCCGGCGGCAGGATCGTGACCGTCTCCAACGTGACCGTCCACCCGCAGTACGGGAGGCCCCAGTTCGATAACGATATAGCGGTGCTGAGGCTCGCGAGACCCTTAACATTCAGTGACTCTATCAGAGCGATACAACTGCCTCAGCCGAGACAAGCTGTTCCGCTTGTGAGGTTGACCGTCACCGGCTGGGGACTTACTGCTGTTAGTATTATTGTTACCTTTGATTTAGGTGAACAGACACCTATATTGCTACAGGGAGAGCTATGGTTGGTATTGAGTATCCGTATAAATCCATAGAGGAACTGAGCTTATCAATATAGCTCTTAAGATTAGTACGTTGATATGGCAATGGGTTTTCCATATCGGTTGGAAAACTGATAGCCAGTCAGTTAGTCAGTCAGTGGGCAAAAGTTCTATACGTCGTCCCCACGATAGGTGGAATGAAGAAGAGAGTGGGAAAGAGTTCTGTCCATGAGGGACAGGACCGGTCGAAGTAGTGCCGATTAGGGGAGGCTTATGTCCAACAGTAGGCCTTGAAAGGCTGATTGATGGAAAACCATATCATTTAACGTTATAATTATTTCTATTACATACTTTCTCATGCACATAGGCAAATGTATAGTCGTACTTATGGTGTACCCAGAGTGCTATGACATGGGTTCTTCAAATAAGGTGCAAAAGGAGCTCTCCTTCAAAGCCGGCGATGCATTAGCGATTCTTCCGGTGTTGAATATGCCCGTAAGCGACGGTGGCAGACATCACGTGGCCGGCCCATCCGTCTACCGCTAGGTTAAAGTAATAAAATCTATTTGTAACCCGTTGATCATTTAATGCTGATATTATATACCAGCAGCGGTGAAAGCCTAGTAGTTTAAATTCCGGTTTTTCATGCTGAGTGTCCAGGGTTCAAATCCTGCACGCACCTCTGATTTTTCGAAGTTACGTGCATATTTGATGCAATATTTTTCATCATTTGCTTTAACGGTAAAAGAAATTATCGTGAGAAAATCTACACAATCGAGAGTTGTGTGTGAGTGAAGGCTACCAATTAGAACTTGGCCAGTGTGGTGGACTATGGCCTAACCTTTCTTATTTTGAGAGGAAACCCGTGTTCAGGTGTCCATTATTAATGGGTTGATGATGATGATGATTATATTCAAACTGTTTATATTTTCAGCTCGGAGGGCGTCGTATTCCCCGGACAATGATGGAAGCGCACGTTCCAGTAGTGCCCCACTGGTTGTGTCGGCTCTCGTATGGAGATGCGTTAACTGGAAACATGTTTTGTGGCGGGCACTTCTTAATTGGCGGCGTGTCTTCTTGTCAGGTATTGGGTTTGGTATAAGTTCGTTTAAATATGGCAGAACCCACTGTGGTTTAATTGCAACATGGCTAAATGCGTATTGGTAGACTTTATACATCTTTCCTTCTTCACCAATACGCGTTGGAACAACGTGGCGGAATATGGTCCAAGCTTCTTTTTCAATTTCCTAAAACTTATTTGGTTGCATCCCTGTTGCTGCTATACAGATTGGTGAAGAGGCTAGTGGCTATAGTAGCGACCCATGGTCAGCGTTTTTAGCCCACAAGGCCTCCCAGAAGGTTTAACGATGATAACCACCAGCTTAGCTTACGAAGCGCGAATGAAATTTAGCCACTAGCAGACACCTTTCCAGCTTCCGACCGCGCCCGATTTTACTTAATTTTGTAGATCAGTTACGCTATACGCTAGCCGCGTGACTTCAAAATTAACTAGTTTTTTTTAATTTCAGGGCGATTCAGGTGGTCCAGCCGTGTTCAGGGGAACAGCGTTCGGCGTGGTGTCGTTCGCACGTGGCTGCGCTCTGCCACTCTCCCCGACCGTTTTCACCAACATCGCCGCTCTCCGAGACTGGGTCACAGCGAACACCGGAGTCTGATCAAACATACATCTTATCACCACCTACGAGAGTCCAAGTCGCAACGGATACATCTGTGATATAAATAAAGAGGACATTCCTGCCGCGTTCCCGTTTTTATTGATGTCGACGGAGTTTATTTATTTTGTTACTTTTAAATAAAATTTTCTCGCTACTAACATTGTCTTTTATAAATACCTTATTCTTTGATAGAGTCAGCGAATTACCACAGAGCTGGCTTATCTCGACCAGAGGATCAGCCTAGCCGTTCAACGAAGTGATATCGCCAGCGATCGGGAAGACTTGGAACAGAAATTTGGACGCGGCTTAATATATTTAAATTTAAATTTTGTTTAATGTGATTTTATCATGATGTAGGGTATCCTAGTGTGGGGCGATGAGTGTAGGAAGAGCTACTAAAAATTTATTTGTATCTAACTCTTTATATCTTTAATTTAATAAAATATTTTATAGTTTCAGGGTAGGTCATTAGTTTAATAAAAATTTTGTGTGTTATGGAATATTCTAATTTTGTACTTATAAATAAATGAAATGATTTTTACCGTCCAATCTTTTATGGTCGTAATGTAAAAAAGATAGTTGCCTATCGACTGTCTGTTGGTATTGACCTTGTTATTCTACTTGTTATGGTTAAGATTTTATTGTCAATTGTTCGTTGCGGATTCTGATATGAGGTTTATAGGAAATATTTCAGGGATATCCTGCATCCCGCGTGGCGCAGCGTCATCATAACAGTCTGACACGCAGAGTTCTGGATACAATTCCCGCAGACATCTAAATGACAAATTTAGATTTCCGATTTGGTTCTGGATGTTTATGTACTCGTCTTTGTCCTTCCATAGCTCCCCCAGTACAGGGAATCGTCCTGTTGGGTTTTGAGAGCAGATAGCCTTATTTTATTTAAAAAAATGAAATTTATTACTTAAGGTTAGTACACAAATTCGTTGTATTTCTAATATTTATAATTATTACTCCTCAGGTCTACGAAATGTTCCTAATCGGCTACCAGTTCAAAGTGTTATCGCCAATCTTTACCATCCACTGGGGGCTGCAGGCTCGTCGAACGCGCCCACTTTGGCGGGAGAAACAGAACGAAAAGAATCGCAAACACTTCGAGACCTTCAAGAGGGAACTCTTCGCGAGGTACCGCCGGGACCCCCTCCATCTCCTGCGCAGACCCCAGCAGCAGCCCAAGAAAACATAGGCATCGCGAGGCCGTGCGACGAGGGTTGCCGGCCTCACCATGTTCGTAACGATCCTGCAGTTGTTCTGACAAATGGACCTACTGATCTTAATACTGGAAGGTCACAAACTCTTGTGAAAAGTTAAGTGTACGTCAGTGTGACACGCGATGGGTACATCGTTTCCTACGAATAGTATGTTTACATTCTAAGCTATATAGTTTATCTGACTGATATGTAATTGTTACTTCTGTATACAGTAGTAAATACTTCTAAGAATAACACGCAAAAATCACTGTAAAAATAGGTCGTTTGCAAGCTGAAAACGGCTTACGAAAACGTGTTTATTTAAAAGAACGGACACGCGTATTTAATTTATCCACTTTATACTTTATATTTGCTTTTGTACATAACAACGAGGTGTGAAACCCCCATTTATTGTAATAGAAAACATAATTATTATCGCGGAAATTATACATTTTAATTACGTAACGAGTACTCACGATATGCGCTTTATTAACTCTTTTTTTAAAATAGTGGAAATTTCGGTGCGTAAAGATACAGTTAGTGTGGTGTGTCGTGATATGGTAAACAAAAAAGAAAAACGAACTAGACGTAGGGTAGATAGACTAATCTATCACTAGTGCCTGTCAATAGTTTCTCCCCGCCACCGCAGTTTCGCCGTGACCACGATCAATGCAACTGGGTCGAAATATAGGCAATTAAGAAAGCGCATATCGTAAGTACCCTTTACTTAATTAAAAAGAAAACTTCAAATCGCACGTATAACAGAATAATGACGTAATTACGTCTTTACAATTTTTCAGGAGAAGTGTTTATATGTTTGTTATTGTAAATATCGCTCGTATTTTTAGTCATATCAATTCATATCTCTATTGACAACTACTAAGAACTACTCTGAAATATGTTCTGTAGATAGATCTTTTACGACGGGAACTAAAGACATTAACAAGTCGACATGCCATTTTGACATTTTTTTACTTACGTCATTGTTCTTTTAGATGAGCGAATGTATAACAACGTAAACGTTAAATAAGGTGACATTTTGAGGTAAATTTCTTTTAAAGTTGTGATGAATGTATGCATGTCTATTGTAATGAAATACAATCACACGTCGGTCCCCATGCGTTTAGTAAGTCTCAATTTAAGGGATTGACGATCATAAATATATGTAGTTATATTTTCATTTAACCATTGCGCCCTTCATTTATTTCCGTCAAAAATGTTCTTTGTTCATATACGACTATTATATTACATATTACCAGGACATAAATAATACATATCGAGAGTTAGAAAAAGAACATCGGCTGATATCGACTTCGTAGAGCGTTGTGTAGAGTTGACGCTAGTCTAGAATGCAGTTGCGTTCACTTCAAATTGTACAATATAGAGTTATGACACCACTCTACATTATCGAAAAAATATGGCATCTATAACGTCTAATATAAGTGTAACTCTTAATAGATATCAGAATTTTATGATTTCGTGCGACGGAATCTAGCCGAAGGCGGAGCTAGCCGATTATAGCCGATTGACTTTTTCTAAGGCTCAAGGCATAATATTTACTGCCTGGTATTGTATATTATATACTGTTAATAGGTTTAACGATTCCGAGAGACTAACCTTTAAATTCTGGATCTGTGACACGGCTTCTTTCAAGTCCTGATGAAGATATCGTCTAAAACAGCTCGATTTATGAAATGATTACGTCAGTAGTGTGATAAATGTTTAGTCGCGCATAATTGTCCAGGTCATTTATCAGTAATGTCATTACCTGTCTCTCAATTTGATAAATCCTTTTATTAATCACAGTAGAGTAAAAATGGTAATTATTTACTCACGATATGCGCTTTTTTAAACCTTTTTTAAAATAGTGCAAATTTCGGTGCGTAAAGATAGTTAGTTTGGTGTGTCGTGACATGGTAAACAAAAAAGAAAAACGAACTAGACGTAGGGTACAGAGATCAGCCTTCCACTAGTGCCTGTTAATAGTTTCTCTGGGTCTGGGTCTTACTGGGTCGAAATATAGGTAATTAAAAAAAAGCATATCGTGAGTACCCGTTACGTAATTAAAAAGAAAACTTCAAATTATAATAAAACACATTTTTCGCCGAATCGTCTCAAACAAGTTAATCTAATTGATTTTCAAATCAATATAACTAATGTCTAATGTAAAATAATGTCTCCATAAGCTTTTAAGCCGAATTTTTAGAGTAAGGAAAAGATTAGTCAATAAGTTTTTTACAAATAAGACTATGATACTTGAAGCGTAATGTTCGATTTTGAAACTGAAATTTTCAATTGATATCTATTGAATATAAATCATGTTAAAATAAACATTGGACCTGAAGTTATTTATTTGAGACCAGTAGGCAATATTTCATCACACAGGTCTGCTATGCGCAGAGTTCAGGGTTCGATCCACAGAACAATAAAAGGCGATAGAAATATAAAGGAGGCGTGGTTCATGCGTCCGATTGAGTTTAGCGTATCATGCCAGTTTTAGCATAACACGTAGAGGTGAGTTCACGGATAGGTGTTTGGTGAATGTGTACTTATGACGACAGTGTTTTTGTAAACAAGTGTGTGCAAGTGTGCAGTATTGTTGTGTTTTTTGTGTTATTATTATGCAGACTTTTTGTTTGGATATAAGTAAATGTGTATGGTGTATGTGAGGTAGCAGGGGTAGGGATATAATGATATATTTTACAGTTTATATTTCATACCCTTTTATATGTTGTTCTTTGGCTCGATCCACTCGGATAAGTTGAGTATGTTGTATATATATAAACACGCAATGTATATACTAAATATATCCATATATTTGCTCGGCTATTAGTCGGTGTTATTTTTAATGAAAGTTCTGAAGAAACCTGAAATTATTTTTAAAATCATTTAATATCGTCATACCGCTGGTCATGAACGGTTTTTTCAATATAATATATTATTAAATTCAAAATTTTCATGTCATTGTGCTATTTAACATTGATTAAATATTCGATTATAATAATGATAAAGACATGTCTTGTTTCATGCTATTTTACTGAACATAAATATACCACCTAGCACCCATAGAACCATTGTTAATTACGTCCTAAGTTTATTAAACTGTTTTTTTTTTTATTTTATTACTATTTATGTTTATCATTTAGACAATCAACTTGAAATATTGTTATTTAAAAAAAAATAGTGTTGGTAGTGATTCCTTTGTTCGTATGTTAGAGGTAATCATGATTTAATTAATGATAATAATAAGACCGATTTTATTAATCTTTTTAATATTAGATAAATAAAAATCTCAAATGCTCTGCGCAAAATATTACAAACGTGCAAAGTGTGTATTTCAATATAGATGTATTAGGTAAGAAATATTTCCGATATGTGTTCATGTTAAACGTTGTTATGGTTAAATAATTTTAATAATGAAATTGATAATTTAAGAGTCTACAATAACTTCAGTTAGTGTGAATTGGTTAACAAATTCCCCTGACGATTATAAGTCGAATCTAAATCACATTAAATTGTGTCTAAGTGTTAAATGGCTGGAATTGTTGCTTTATATAAAAAAAACTCTTAAATTTTACTGAAAAACTTGTTAAAATTAATCTGGTACATTCCTCGATGTAAGTATATGTAATTGTATTGTATAAATACACCAATGAGACGTAATGTCATAAACATTGAATTGAAGGTAGAACTATAGTTTGCCCGGAGAAGTACCACCGCCCTGGCGAGCATCTTAGTCTTCGGGATTAGTGACGCACCTACGTAAGGTCTCAGATAGAACTTTAGTTTTGTTTGAGGTTAGATGTGGGTGTCCATGGGCTGCAGTGATCAGATAACATCAGATGGCCTGCACGCTCGTTTGCTACTTTGCAAACATAAATAAAAAAACCTTATTTAGCAGTACCACGACAGAGCAGATAAATGGGCACATTATCCAAACACGATTTACCCTTTATCTATATTTTTTAAGTAATCATCACCGTTATCAATCCATTAATGTCTCACTACACGGGTCTCCTCTCAGAACGTGTGGGGTTAGGCCATAATCTACCATGCTGCCCAAGTACGGATTGGTAGACTCCACACATCTTCGAGAACTTTACACAAAACTCAAATATGTAGGTTTCGTCACGATGTTGTTCTCCACCGATAAAGCGAGTAATAATTAATTTCCAATACGCTCATACCTTTAAAATTTTAGAGGTGCACGCGGGGTTCAAATCCCAGACACCAAGCTTGAGACACCGGAATCTTAACGAGTAGGTTATTACTCCATCAATTTTAAAGTACATTTTACAAATTAACCTATTTTGACATAATAAGTTAATAAGGTTTTAACTAATATATTATACATAATTTAAATGACTGTTTATTAAAACGAATGAAACTAAAATTATGTTATAAAATGTATTCTGTATACATTGTTTTACATAAATAATTATTAAATCTATTTACCCCATGACCTTAGTGTAAAATATATTATTGATATAATTTTAAAAATACGTAGAATAATTTATTATTTATTAAATAATTATATTATAAAAGCACAGCGAAAGTATTATTGGCTTATTAGACACGACACTACTAAAGTATTATGGAATGTTTTGTAATAATGATTAATAGTAAAGATTAGTAAAATAAAAAATAAATTAATAATTATTTCATGACTATAAATAATTAAACTTATTGTTTCCACGCCCCCTATAGACCATTGAAAATTAAAGCTATAAACAATAACAAATTAAATTTATGATTCTCTATGATTGACGAACGACATCAAATGGGACTTCAGTTTTGTTTGAGTTTACATCTGGGTGTCCAAGGGCTGCAGTGACCACTTAACATCAGTACCATTACAATGAGTTTGCATACTCGCAATCGAGCAGTCGCCTTCGTGAGTTCGATTCATTATATTCGTATCCAGAATTTGGTACCAAGACTAGATGGACACGCATCATTGAGTCCAAATCGAGCATGCACGCACGAGGTGGCATGCACATGCGTTTGCTACTCTTTGTACATAAAGAAGAAGAGATTTAATCACCTAGTCTCTTCTTATGACATCTAGGGGATCTTATCTGCTTATCAGAACGCCCGTATGCCTATTTAATTTTTTTTATGTTTAATGGGTAGTAAACAAGCTTGCAGGCCACCTGATGTTAAGTGATCACTGCAGCCCATGAACACCCACATATTTTACTTGAAACAAAACTGAAGTTCTGTCTGAGGTCGTACATAGATGCGTCACTACTCCTGAGGACTAAGATAGTCACCTCGCTGTAAGTGTGCCCGGCAACCGCACGTCTCCAACCGAAACACAAGAACTGCTTCAGGGCGGATTATGAGAGCGGCGGTGGTACTTCCCCGGATGAACTATAGCTCTACCACGTGTCAACCATAATTACTTAATATTACCATAAACGTAAAAACAATACTGACTCCCCTGAACTAATTAAGTCTCTAATTGAAATGTTTAATCCAATCAAATAGTAAGATTTTCATTTGGTTTCGTGATGTATGCGTGAACCCAGTCCCATATAACGGGGTGGGAGAGCCTCGCGTACACTCCGGGGAAGTTACCCCTCGCGCAGCCTAGTCCCCAGGAGACGACGCCGATCAGTACACCCTCGCTCACGATGGGCCCGCCACTATCACCCTGGAAAATTGATTCAATTAATTAAGAAAGGTATGTTATTACCTGATCTATGAAATTTGATATAAAAAATTAAATTTGATAGTTGGTAGAACTATAGTCCATAGTTCCACTACCCTCCACCGCCGCTCTCATAATTCTCCGTGAAAAAAATATTATATTTCAATTGGAGAGGTGCGGTTGCCAGGCAAGCTTCAAGAGTAGTGACGTATCTACGTACTACCTCGAATAGGGCTAGTCCTGTAGTGCAGTAACTACTTTACATCCGGTGACCTGCACATTCGTTGTCTAGACTTCAAACATAAAAAAAAGCTCTTTTCTCAATTATCAAAATTGGATTACATAAAAGTGTTATCTGAGACATGCTTTTATAGCATAGAAGCGAACTGGTAAGTATTCTTTGCCCACGGACATTTTTTTATTGTTATTATTTTTTTTTTTATATCCAAACCTAACGATAAGACTGACGGGCCACCTGATGGGAAGTGGTCACCGTCGCCTATGGACATTTGCAACACCAGAGG
>DWKL01001297.1:0-14998 GCA_018249415.1 Phareas burnsi | reverse complement strand
TAACATCAGTTGGCCTGCACGCTCCTTTGCTACTCTTTAAACATAAAAAAATATTTCTACCACTTATTGACTTCTTATGTACACCCTCAGCCTTGATCACTTAAGCTTGTGGGGCCCTGATGCCGAAGCGTTTTTTTACTCCGATTATCCAAGTAACTAATCGAAGCTTATGACTCATGCCAACAGACAAACCCGCAGCCGCAGCCACTGCAAGCCAGCGACCAATAAATCCTATACGTTTCGTGGATATGGAACGCGTCGCGTGCGCGCTAATTAATCAGAAAAACGCGTCACGGCGCGCGCGCGCGTTTTTGCGCGCGCATGCAGCCCGGAAGCGAACGCACGATCGCCTCTTTTTGCTATCCCATTAATTTTTAATGCGATCAAGAGCAACGCCCGGCCATTGTTTTAAGTAGCCTTCGTAGATAAGTAATAAATAGACTCCAAATGGTGTCTTGATTTTTTTTGTTTGACAAGTAGCAAACTAGCTAGCTGGCCATTTGATATTAAGTTGTCACTGCTCTCCTCCTCCTCTTCGACACCTCATCTTCACTATGTCAAGTTAAATCATCTCTTCTATCGTAACACTTTTTTTACCAGGTAATCTTAAAGCGAGGCGATCGTCTTCGTCCTCAGGAGTAGTAACATCTACGTATAACCTCAGATTGGGCGTCAATCCTGTTTAAAGTTAGATGTGGCAGTTACCACTCAACTCATGCACGTTCATTTGCTACTCTTCTAAAATAAAAATAAAACTTTAAAAAGTTATTGTACATCGAAATGGTGCTTATGAACAGCCGAATAGCATACACCAGTGAGTTTAGTCACAGAGACGTTGTTATCCCTTAGGCCTAAGTTGGAACCCTACTTAGCCCTAAGGGATATGAATGTTATTAGGTATAAGTGTCTCTCTCTTACTATACCCTTCAAACCAGACCGTATTGCCACCGGAATAGAACCACGAATACACATAAAGGTGGCACAATACTGGCTCAGGAGGCACCACCACCACACCAGCTGTTTGTATTTCAGCCGCATAACGCCAGTGCAAGTTGAGTCGTTCTAGTTTAAAGTATATGGCAAACAAAATACACTTACTGAGTTGTTGAGACAGTACAATTTAGTCCTCGAGGGTAGTAACGCGTCTGTGCCCGACACCGGGTAGGGTAATTCTTCCACCACTTAAAAGCTACGTTATCCTCGATGGTCATATGTTAAGTTAACGATCAAATTCGTCAACAAAGTACGAATAAGTCGTGTCTCTGAGAGCTTTCACGGCGTGCGCTGCCTGAATAGTTGAAGTTGTATGAAAGTAATGTATGACTGAACTGTTCTTTTTAAAAGTTCTGAAAGATAGCAAATGTATAGGTTCATAGCATAGTTCATAGCATATGTAACTGTTCTTATGATTTTAAATACTGAAACAAACTAGGTCATAGTTAGCTGGATTTATTTGATATAAAACATCAATTATAGTTTACATCAATTATAATATATAAAAATGGTTATAAACATCATAACAAGCATTTAATGAGTATAAAATTTGCCATTTACAGTATGTATTTTGCTTTAAGTAATTTAAGGGATATTACATGTAGAATTTTTAATGATATCAAAAATGTTCATTATCATTATGTGCTTACATTTTTTGTAGGTGACAAAAAACAAAGCACATCTTTTTAACTTCTATATATAAAGCGGACAAAGTCGCGGGAAACTTCTAGCGCGTATACAAACATCTATATAGCGCACGGATCCGAACCAAGGATGCGATCCTCTCTCTCTCTCAATACTTTGAGTCTATTTTATTACTTGGTCTAAGGTAACTGTAATGCTATCGGCTCGTTTGATGCTACTTGTAGCAAGCGTCATAGAAGAACCATATGTCCATAGAATAGCTAAGGGTCAGTATAATCAGAATGAGAATGGGTTTACGCTATTGTCTTTCACGTTTGTAAACTATACGCACCTTTGAGAACCCTTCTAGAGAATAACTGCTCAACCCGCTCAAGTGCTTAGTTGACGATGACTTACCTCCTCATCCTACGGCTGTACACATAGGGAAGGGAGGGGATGATGGGGGGAATTGCCCGGATAAAGAGGGACATCTTGAGGCCTGTAGCTCCTTGACTGGAGGCTCCAAGGAGACACAGAAAATAGGACTACCAATTTCATTATTTGAAAACAATATTGACAACTTTCCAGTTTCCAGATGTTTTCTGCCCCCGTCAAGGTCACTGATAATTAACGTTTAATATTCACATAACTTCGAAAAATCATGCGTGCCTGGATTCGACTCCGAACCTTCGGAAAGGACCAAATACTAGTTGTATTTGGTCCCTGTTTTGATGTTGTTGGTTGCTGTTTATACCTCTTGTTATATGAACAATATTGGTTTCTACACTTTCTATATGCCACTGCTGGACATGGGTTTCCACAACGGCTAAGGAGCATACTCCGCTATGCTGCTCCTGTGTTTATACAGGAAGATACGGGTTAGTGTAGGTAGTCGATAGGTAAAAAAAGTACAGTTCATCCAGAGAGGTACCACCGCTGGCCTAGTTATCCGTCGTGAAGTAATATTTGTATTTTGGTTGTAGAGGTTGCCAGGTACAATTACAGCGAGGCGACTATCTAAGTCCTTAGGAGGAGCAACGCATCCGTACAACTTGAGATGTGACTTCAGTTCTGTTTGAGGTTAAATATATGTGTTCATGGGGCGGTGTGAAAGTGGCCAGCACGATCGTTTGATACTCTTCTAACATTAAAAAAAAAATCGTGGCCAATCCATGTCAAATTTTTCCTAACAGCTCATAAGGCCATTTAATGAATGTTAACAACAGGGACAGGCACAGAAACGCGCATGAAACTTAGCCACTAGCAGTCAACCATCCAATCCCCGACCGCGCCCAACGCTGCTTGATGATTTACAAGACCGAATCCTTGATGATTTATAAAATCATAGAAACATATTAACCAAACAAAAGTTACTAAGTAGCATTAATCAGCGTCTCTATAAACGCACTCTATGAAGTTATAACTGTATTACACCTACAAATGAATTATCAGCATTGAACTGTATTAGAATTGTTTATTGTGCAAAAAGGACGAGTGGCTTTGCATAATTCCGTCTTAAATATTCAATTTCCGTATGTAAAGCAATAATACTAGGGTTATATGGCTATTAGCGAAACCATAAACCAGTTAACAAGTGAAAGTTTTATCACAATTCGTACGACAACTTTCAAACCAATTTCGGCGAGAGATTTATTAACAGCGCAATTAATATCATCTGTCACCCATTTGCTGTTACTTTTGGTCATAAAACTATATTTTATTTTAATGTGTAATTATTATTATTTGGTTACCGCACGCAGTGGCTTGTGATGCGAGATGCTATGACAACCATCGTTGATATATTGTACTAATTTTTGACCGTTTTTACTTTCTTAAAGATCCTTGTGGTTAATGTTAACTTAGCAGTGTTAATTAAATTAATAATTTGTATAAAATTACCAGTATTAAATTTTAAAGTAAACCTTACTTCACTAACACATTTAATTTTCAGTACTAAATTACAAGTAAATCTTTAAAATAATCGCAAGTTATTTATTCTCACGTGTAATATTTCCAATATTTCCGAACAGATATGAAAAAATCGTGTCTGTTAAGCCTAACGTAGCAGAAACTATGTTAAAATTGATATGACAATATATATGAACTTTGTACTTCAATATTTTTAGAATATAATTATCTGTACATGATTAAAATGTATGGAGATTTTTCAATTCATCATATTTATATGAAAGATTTCCCCCTCGATACGAAAAAAAGATACAATAACAGATGATGTCTTCATTTCAGTAGGTGTTCTTTGAAAATCCATTTATAAACGCGGACAAACAATGTTACGATTAAAATGGAACAATAATAAAGGAGAAACAAAAACATTCGCTAACGAACACGAGTCAGCGTTAAAAAATGGCACAAGCCAAGAACGCATTCTACCGGTGTGATAATAATTCGCGAACGCGTCCGTAGCAATTTCGCGCGCAAACGAAGCTTTTTTTTTAATCAGTCGGCCTAGGATGTGTTATGTGCGCTCGATGCGAGCGATAATTGCAATCGTAGGAGAGGCCCATAATGCATCTTTAATGTAATTGTGGGGATACTTGACCATTGTTACGTGACGCACGCGATACCTTTTTTCATTGGTGCATCGGAGCGAGTGACGGCCGAAGAAAAACGCGGAATGAGGTTACTTGTAAACGGTATATCGCTGCAAAAAGCGCGGGTCAGCGCTCTATCGCTTGGGGCCTAGGGATGCGTTTGTAAATGTGCCATTTTACCTTATAATCATCATTTCTTATATGGCTTGAATGATGCGATGCGTGATGACAGTTAACAGGTGTTATTAACTTTAAAAAAATAATACAAAAGTTTTAGACAGGGCGATGAAGTGGAAAGTAATTATGTGGCAAAAGTGTGAGAGGCAAAAGTAGTAGGTAGAACTCTGCGTGGTTTCCCATTGGTAACACCGCCAATCCTATATCTATTCTGTGTTCTAGTTTCAAGGCTGTGATTGGGCAGACACATACAGCTCTCATAGTTAGCAATGCATCTGTAGCTGACATCAGGTAGGGCTCCAATTCTATTTAGGGTTGATTACAGATATCCAAGGGTAGCAGTGACTACTTCAACAAGTAGAGAGGCTGCGAGTCACGACTATGGATAACAGCATGCTAGTTTGCTACTTCTATGCAATAAGAAAAAGCTAAGCAAATCCACAAATGCCCATTACGCGTCGTAGTCATTTCCTTGCGAACTTCAGTCCACAGATGACACAGTGTACTTCAGCATAAGTCGCTTAATGCGAATTTACAATTATTATTTTAGAAGAAAAATGACTTTCAAGTATTCTTTTTTGTGCACCTTTGAATGTCTATACATGCTTTGCGTGTTAATGTAGATAATATCTATATGGTGGTTTTGTGGTAATACGGTTTTTCACGGAAACTAAAATAATTGTATTAAGAACTACATTTACTTTATTAAACACATATATAAGTGTTTTTTTAATTTACCCCTTGTACATAAACAGGTAAACAATTTCAGTAAGTACCTAGCTAGTATCTATTGATTTTCACGTAGTAATTTTTCATTTATTATTTTGTGGTTTTTTCAATTCACAACACTTTTAAACGCAGTCCATAATATTTTAGTAGGTTATTACAAAAGCTTTAGATTTTTTGAGCAAAAAGCAACATAACATAAATTTTAATAAGGTCCTCTATTTAATTATCGTGAATGTCCCGTATAAAACGTTTAAGTAGATAATGAACACATAAGTTAACATTCTTTTTAGCTATACACAGAGACTAATTTAATTTTTTTTTAATTTTTGAAAGAGAACATGAATATGGTTTGTAAAATATCACTATTTTACCATAATTTAAATGTAAGAAATAAAAATAAATTGGTTACACATAAATATCGATTCTGTATGCCAAATATCTTATCTAGAACTATCCGCTACTGCGATAAAAGACCAGACAATATCATAGATTTACATATCTCAAAAGATTTAAATAAGTCATAAAATTTATGTTATGCAAAAAAGGGTATTATAAAATAAATTATTACTTAGACGATAAGAACGTGTGGTCTAAAACGCCTCCATCTCCACTTAATTAATTAATTAAATTTATTATTTGTAAATGATATTAGTTCATGGAGAAGACCTTCGTTTTGGAGTTACTTTATCCGCTTCTTTTCAAATGAAACATCTTGGGGAGCGGTACTAGTTTGATATTCAAAAAGAATGAAACTAAAAAATCTACTATGAATAAAAATAATTTGACTTTGATGTTCTGGTTAAAAATGGATGCGAAGATAAACTTAATATTAACTGGTTAACGTTAACTTTAGATTTAATCGTTAGCTAATGTTGGTTGGGGAATGAATGAAACAATGCAAAGCTAAGCGAGATGGACGCGGTACACGGGTAGGTTTAATGCTCCATGCAAGAAGTAAAGTTTAAATATAACATATAAAATTTTCAGATAATTTTCTTTTACATTTTTACCCAGTACCTACAGCTAGACTTGAGTTTAACCGTGTTCAGCAAGTTAAAGATTACATAAAATTAATATTAACCGAGTAATCTTAAGTTTGTATCCACATCTGTATTTAACCGTAGGTACTTGTTATTTACGTAGTGAAATGGGTTTGATGAAAAGTATCATAATGACTATTATTGCTGTAGATAAATATTTTTTACATTAGGAGAGTACCAAAGAAGCGTACAGGCCACCTGATCTTAAGCGGTCACTGCAGCTCATGGACATTTACATGCAACCCCAAACAGAACTGAAGATTTATTTCGAAGGTTATACGTAGACTCGTTATTACTCCTAAGGACTAAGATGATCGCCTCCATGTAAGTCTACCTTGGAACCTCACCTCTCCAACAGAAACACAAGTGTTGCTTCACGGCGCATAAAGAGAACGGCGGTGGTACCTTCCCATTAGAACTATGGTTTTACTATTTATCAAATATATACTTTAATACTTGGGTAAAATAATGTTTTCTACATACATAGCCCCACAGGAGGATTCCCTGTATCGTGGGTGCCATAGGTACATACAGATGTAAACAAATACTCAGACCCAGAATATAAATCTAAATTCATAATTTTGATAGACATCTAAATTATGAAACACGGGTAGACACCTGGGCGGCAATGAAACTCGGAGCATTCGAATGGCCACGAGGGTTCTGAATGTCCTTGTTGCTGATCTTATGCCGTCAACAACTGCAAATAAACCATATGTTTGTCTGAAAGGACATAAGCCAGGTAATTAGAATTGATTATTATGTCATGATTAGTTATTATAATTAAGGGAGAAATGTATAATATTGTTGATTTTGTAATATATTAGGTACATTTTTGTGCTTGTTGACCATAGTAGAGTTGGGATTGTTCCTGTTGACTGGAACATTGCTAAACATTTTTACGGTAGTACAGTTGACCGGATTAGAGTTAGTTTTTACTAATCGTGATACAGTCGACAAGGCCATCGTACTAGTTTATATTTTCGTTTCGGTAATATAGCGGACTGGTTTAAGATTCAGATTCCATCAAAGTAGAGATATGCAGGGATATGAGACGTTTCGTAAATAATCAATAGAAGAAGAAGGAAGAAGAAAACATGTAACTATCTCGCTCTATCATAATCCATTATGCTCTTTCTCTTTGCATCACCTATCTATATACGTCAGTAATACCCTAAATCTATGTTATTTACGCAGTACACAATTTTTAGGGTATGGCCTATTGAGATCAACGATGACATTGATAGTTTGAATGTGCGTTTTTGCATCATTCATTACTATGAATTCTCGCTTGCGTTTTTGATAATGAAACATTTTTGATATGTACTATTTGTGTTCAAAATAGTTTCACCTTATAAGGATAATATAAATATGCCCTTAAAATGATTTTTCTGTAGTACAGTCAACTGGACTAAAGGAAAAATATTTTTTCCCGTGGCACGGTTTATCAACCGGAGAAAATTTATTTCTTCTGTGGTACGGTTAATTGTACTAGGAAGATATTTATTTCATGGAAATCCGGTCAACTGTACTACCGCAAATTTTTTAACGATATTGCAGTCAACAAGATAACCCTAACTATAACTACCTGTTATTCGACTACTACTACTACTACTATTATATACTGTCGGTGAGGGTTGCAAATGTATACATTTGAAGTGTCGTTTATAATATTATAAAATTATAATTTATAAAAAACACATTTCTAATGAGACAATTTTTCAAATAACACGATCAATAGGTAATAATCAATATCGATATTCATTTTTCTCATTTTACCATTTATGTACCACTTATAATTATTATATATGAATATAGGTAAAATAATTACGCAATATCATAAAAAGGAAACGCCCAAAAATAAAAAATAAATGTAAGTGCTTATCTAACAGTAACAGACATGCTATCGGTACTTTCACTAATAAGGCGAATGCGGGGAGCAGGAAGGGAGTCGCCTACTAGACTGTTTATATTCGACCAATTGAAGCAAAGAGTATAATAATATATAGGGAAAATTGAAGAGTTCAATAAGGTTCTATTAGAGTTCGTAGCAGATGGCGCCACTATGGTTTTAGTACAACAGAAACAAAATATATATGGAAATTATTTACAAAAAATAGTAACAATAAAAGTAAAATATAGTAAGAAAAGTTTAAATTATCAAAGTTCTAATTTTAATAATAGAATATTATGGATACGATAGTTAAAATATCTAATATTTCGACAGCAAGATACATTTCTAAATAAACATATCATTGAAAGCCATGATTAAATATTAGTGGAGTGGTTAAAATTTTCACTTAGATCACTCATGGATCATATTTTTACTTGAGTTATATCTTTCTAAGGATACTTGAAAATGCATGAAATATTCATACAGCAATGACAGCCAGTGATAAGATCCATGTTTTTGAGATTTATGAACGGATTTTATATAGCCTGTATGTAATGTCAATCATTTCAGATTGATATCTCATATGACATTGACAATGTCGACGTTTGTATGAGAATCTTGTTGCAAATTATTTTAATCATAACAGATAAATAATCGGATTCTAGGGTAACAAATAAACGCTAAAAGCAACATGCAGCATAAACTTTTGATATTTGCTATTATTATCATTTGTTTGAGGTAAGTGTAAATGGAAAATAAATTGTTCTTTCGAATTAACGTTTATTCTGTAGAAAGGAGTTAATGTACTTCATATTTTGCTGGTTTTAGCTTTTACAATACGGAAGCAAAGCGAGTAAGTAATCATGAGTGGGATATACTTATTTTCACGCAGCAATGGCCGTTCACTGTTTGCAAGGAATTACAGAAACACCACACGAAAAAATGCGATATGCCCACTAAGCCTGACTCCTGGTCGATACATGGCATTTGGCCCACTAAACTGGGTACTATTGGGCCTGGTTTTTGCAATAGAACATGGATGTTCGATCCGGAACTAGTCAGGCCTATAGAGCAGGAGTTAATCCAATCATGGACTAACATTGACGGAGGTAAGCCCTAGTAAAATAGCATCTCAGCAATTTTAAATAAACCTATAAATAGTTTTGTATATATAAAGTTCTGTGAGGGCACTATTAAACAATACAAATAGACAATAAGATGACTGAGACTAGCAAGTAGTATATAATCAAATATGGTGTTTAAAATGTTTGCAAACCTTCTCCTTGAAGTAAAATCATCAACTCATGAATGTCCGACTGCTGTGCAGAGGTCTCCACTCAGAATAAGAAGGGTTAGGCCATAATCTACCACACCAAGTGTGGATAGGGAGATTATTATTTTTGAATACTTTAAATTGATTATTTATCATTCAACTAATTGGGCTTCCCCATATACATTTTAAATTCTGGTTCCGGATAGACCGTGGACAAACTGGGAAATCCTTTGTCGTGTTAACAGCTATCTCACTCAATACATATTATATTATGTTAAACAATGCTAAGTAAACCAGTATAGTACAGTTTGTTATTCAAATAAATGTATTAATTTGATCCTTATTTTGTTATGAGGAAAGTTTATTACACAATTGTGTAAGACAAACTACTTTATTTATGTTACTTCAGCATTAATAATAATAATATATTTAACAATGTGTACGCTCATTGCACCATACTTGGATTCTTTGTGATGTATCACATGATGATGCTGATGACACCCAGACCCAGTGCAGAAATTTAAATTGTATAATTTAGTCTTTTTTTTGTATAATTTATTGTAATTGTATAATTGTCTATTGGGTGAATCAAACATGTAGCTGCCGTATGTCAGACCGGTATGGTTACTGATATACTGATTGTAGTAGATTACAAGAACCGAGTGATATAACATAACTTTTGAATACTCCATCACCATAATTCCAGATTCACAACTGTACTCCCTGTGGGCACACGAATGGAGCAAGCATGGAACATGTGCGGCTGAGCTTGAATCTTTAAATTCAGAATATAAATACTTCTCAAAAGGTCTGGAATGGCAGAACAAATACACAATGACAGAGATTCTTGAAGAGGGAAGCATAGTGCCTTCAAATACTCAAGGGTATAAAGTACTGGATATTCACAATACAATTAAAGTGAGGTTAGGAGTCAATCCGGCAATTGAATGCGCTAATGAAAACGGTGTCAACATGATCGGTGAGATTCGGATCTGTTTTGATAAGAATCTGGTGTTACATGATTGTGATGGTATTAGGGCGTTCAAAATCATAGGTGGCCAAGTAGTTGTAACAAACTGTGATGCTTCTCAAGACGTTCTATATCCTGCTTATAATTTTAAGAGCTCAATTTATATTCAACTGTATAAACTGGTCTCTTTCATAAAGTGGTTAACACAGTAACCGTGTTTGTGTTTTTTTGTACTCTTTTTGTTCTTAATTTTATATTAAAACTACATAACAAATTTAAAAAAATTGAAAGGTGTCCAGTATTTGGAAAGTTGCTTATATTTATGAAATTGGCTTTGACCGTACTGAAATGATATTGAGCTCTATAAAATAGTGTTATCAACTTAACAGTGTCGTAGCTTGCATGGGTGTCAATCAAGATTAAAACGTGTTAAAATCAATAAAAATCGTGTTAACATTCGAGTAACATTTCATTGAATATTACAAATCGATAGAACAATTAATTATATAATAGATTTTCGAGAAGTCCCTCATCGATTCATGGTCATTTATTTTTATTATTGACATATTGTATGACATGCATGTTTGTTGGAGAAATACCTGTTCTCAAAACTCTTATGTTGGCACCATTTATTTTTAAGTCATTTCATTATATGGAGCTTTTCCAATTTTTTTTCGGGTGTTATCCCTGTCAGGTAGCACTAGGTGCGAGCTGCCTCCGCCCCATTAGCTACGTCACCGTTACAATTGCGTTTAATCTATCGATTTTATCTTTCTCCGCTAAAATCGTTATTGTAACATATATATCCTTATTGTCTCATTAAAATGTCTTCTGAGCAAATTTTTTATCAGTGTCCTCATTCAGGTCCATCTCTAGTATGTAAATAAATGTATATTGTTCAATGAAGCCCAGGGCTTTTAATTCGTGACGGGATTTTTATAAAAAGGATTTCTGCGCAGTTTCGCACTTGGACCACAATCTGTGCAGAGAGCACAAAGCCTAATTTATTCCCCAAAATCTTAGTACTCTAATAACACCGCTCAATTTTTAATAATAAAACTGTCCATTTAATTACAGGGTTAGTGATTTTGTATTTTATACGTGCTTAAAATAAATTGAAATAATTTGGGGATAAGTATTAGATTTTATATGTATAAGTTATATAAAGTGTATAATCGATTTATTGCAAAATGTATTTACAACAGAACATTTAGGGTAGTTACCCATTTAAAAAATGGGCAATAAGTTTTAAAAATATAATAAAAAAATGTCTGTTCTCTGCAATGCAACCTGCGACTCAGGCTATTTAGAGTTTATTCAACGCGAACGTGAGTATCGATCCTACGCGAATGTTATGTTTAACGGGGCGCTTTTCAAGTCATCCGCCAAGGGCACCAAGATGATTATACACAGAACTTAAATACGTACAATACATATCTACAATAACATAAAATACTGTATTTTATGCTCTGTAGCTGTACCTACCTCTTTAAATGTTTAGTATCATGAGGCTTTTGTTAAGTAGGTCTTTACGTAAAATGCTTGTATGATTTTTTTTTTGTATAAAAATAACAACGCAATGAAATATTAACGGATGCATCGACGACTTAACCAAGTACTGATATCATCCCGATAGGTAGACATTTATTAATTTTTCTACATGTAGAGGGCATGCTAATTGGTTTTAATAACTAAACCTAGCGATAAGGCAGATTGACCACTAAATGAAATGTGGTCACCGTCGTCTGTGGACTTTTGAACACCTAAGATGTCGCCGGCCTTGAAAGCATGATCCTTTTGCATTCTTTTAAAAACCACTAAGTCATAACGCTAGTTCGAAATAAGACTTGTAATGGACTAATAATTGGTACAATTAACATACGATCTATTTGACTAATGTTTTACCAGAAAATGCAGTGTACCGTACGAATTAGGAGTATGTTTGATTATTTTGTTGTTTTATTTTCTGTTCTTATGGATTATGCCTTGCATATTGTATGCCTGTATTTTATTAGCTTTAATAAGTATTGGCAAAAAGTAGTGTGATGTACTTATAATCAATTGAAATGTTTATTTTTTATCAAATAAAGTTTTTTTAAACTTATTTTGTAATATCTATTCCAGGATTAGGAACTTCCTCTATACCAATCTTAAATCCCGTCTTTCTTCTCTAGTCCCACACTAGGATTGAGAACTCTATTGATACACAAAGACAAACACAAATACTCAGACGTTGAACTAAATACATCATTTAGATGTCCGTTTAAGAATTTAAAAGACCAAGAAATTAATCCAAGAAGTCTTCTGACCAGCAGTGTCTTCCTGCAAAATTATTCTATGTACCCTCGTGATGCTGCTGTGTGGCGATGGTGTTGGTGACACGCCAGTCAAGTGTGTATTCTACAGAAAAACTTTAGGGATCCTATGTCCAGAAGCGGACCTCTAAGAACTGATGCATGGATGCTATGATTGATGGAATTTGGCCGAACTGTCAACCATGCTCTTTGTGAGTTCGAATAATAGCAATATTACAAAGAAAAAAGGGAAATAAAGAAAAAACATTATTGACACAAGTTTATTACACAAAAGGGTTTTATCGATATTCACGAATGCATTAGATTTCAATACAATTGACATCGAATAGATTGTTCCATAGTTAGCCTGTAGACTGACTTTGATTACGAACCAGAATCGTAACAGTGTATTAGGAATATGACGGGCAATGAAAAAAATGATCAAAAATTTCAAGATTAACTATAGAGTATCAATGTTAAAACCAGTCTTGCTAATAGTACTCGCGATAAACCAACCATAAGAAACGTGGAAGCAGAAAGCGTCTCTGCATAATAATGTTTTAAATAGTTAAAGTGATTTTAATATGTATATGTTGTTTTATGTAACACGTTAACAGTGACGCTAATTCGAAACAATCCAGCCTTGCGACGCAAAACACAATAGGTGTGTTCTAGTGCGGCCGCACACAACGTACGCGTGCGTGCCGCACGGGTGGCGCGGACAGTAAAAGACGACAGTTGTGTTTGCCGCAATCACCGAGAAAAGAGTTGCAAGCGAGTGTGCAGATCATATATTGTTATGTGGTCACTTATACATGAACTAAGTCGTATCTGAGCTCATATGAAGATGTGTCACTATTTTTGAGGACTGAGATGGTCGCCTAATTGTAAGTGTACGTGACAGTTGCACCTCTTCAACCGAGACAAGTATTGCTTCACGGCGGATCGTGAGACCGGCGGTGGTCCTCACAGTCACACTAGTTCCACCACCTATTAAATACTTAACTACGCATCTAGATCAATGGTTGCCTACCGGTTGACATTGATGTTGAACGACAAAATCATTTAAATGAATAAAACATGTTTTAAATAATTAACTATTTAATAGATACATGTTTTATTCATTTAAATGAACAAATGAAAAATGAACTATTGTAGTACGCATATAAATATATATGGATGATATTAAGAAATCATTTAAAACGCCGTCTTGTGTTATTAGATTTTAAATTAAAACTTTTTTTTTTAAATTGCTAGAAGCTTTTATCGTCATAGCTTTGACGTTTAAATTTCAGTCAATCAGAATTGAATGCCGAAATAGCTTCTACTATAGGAATACATTTATCTATTCTGCCGCTCTCAAGCTATAATGTCGTTACATACCATAATCATTTTATGAGTTATGGCCAAAAAACAGGGCAATTTAAAAAAAAAAAGTGTTACTTAATAACTAAACACAGTATGCAAGAGTCTGAGGAATCAAAAAGTAAATCTAATAGATCTCTCTCAAATGGTGAAATTTTTAATTCGTATTTTATTGATTACGAAAACGTCAAAATGACTATATTGGCTAGACGTTCGATAACGGTATTTTAGCTTACGTACGGCAATATTGTGAAATCTGTGTTTGTGTATATTTATGTATAAGATTCGTAAAACGGATATCTATGTTTAATGGAAGTTTAATGTTCTTAAAAGCAATTTTATATTCAAACGGCTAAGCGGTACGTTATAATTATTTTACAATTGGAACCATTTAACATTCATAAATGATCGAAAACCCGAATAATATAATAAGTCTATAGCGGCTGGTTTCTTAGACGTGATATCACCATGTGTCGTAACACCCGGACAAACATTCACCTTATTACCCTAATATGTGTGAACTTAGTAATCATATCCCCTGCCCCTTTGAAACCATGATCACTGCGGAGGGTACCAGTCCTGAAAACAAATTATTTTATATCATCATTGGCCCATTAATGTCCCCTGGGCACGGGTCTCCTCAGTGAATGAAAAGAGTTATGCCATAGCCAACCAAATTGGCGAAGTGCAGATTGGTAGACTTTACATACCTTCAAGAACTCTACAGAGAACTCTTAGGCATGCAGTTTTCCTCACTATGTTTTCCTTTACCGTTAATGCAAGTGATAATTAATTTCTAATACGTGATTTGAACCTCGTACACCCAGTGTGAGAAGCCAGAATCCTAACCACTAGGCTATCACTGTTTGGTATTTTCACTATTTTAAATAATAAGAATTAATAAAGTGAGGATTCTGTACCACCACAAAATAAAAAACATTTTTTGTATAGGGAACCCTTTAAATTTTTTATATTATGTAACGAGTACTCACGATTTGCGGTTTTTGAACTGCCTATATTTCAGCCCAGTTGCATGGGCCGTGGTCACGGCGAAACTGCGGTGGCGGGGAGAAACTATTGACAGGCA
>DWKL01001296.1:0-15001 GCA_018249415.1 Phareas burnsi | reverse complement strand
AAAAAAAAAGAGAGACGGGACGAACGGACTCATGGAACAAAGATTAATAAATTCATAGCCCTGAACTAGGATATCTAAACAGTGTTCCGATTCCCATGGACACATACGAGACGAGTACACAAACACCCGGACCCAGAAAATAAATTTAAATTTTTCATTATATGTCTGCCTGGCGGGCAATCGAACTCGGAACCCTCTGCGTGTTAAACCGGTAACCATACCACGACTGCGTAACCGCTGCACCAACCGGGTCGTCATAAGCAATGGGACCGCCCCCTGATTATTGGGTGTAGTTAAGTCAAAATATTTTGTAGAATATATTATTGTGAAGCTCATCTAACCCAGCGGCTTGCTTAGACCGTAACCTGTCTACAAAGTTAAGCAACATCGGGCGCGGTCGGCAACTGAAAGAATGACCGCCAGTGGCTACCCTTCATGCGCTTCCATGTTTTGGGGGGCACGTAAAGCCATCGGTCTCGGTTGTTATCATTGGATAGCAGGTGTTAAACTGTGTAGGGCCGTTTTTTGTTTACCACTCACCCCCCCTATACCCCTTTCTGCCATTTCCCCCTAGGTACTTAAACGACCGAATGTGAAGCGCTAAACAGACGAATGGTAACGTCCGCAGGTAAAAAATGAACGCAGACTGCACGCCGGCAAGCCGATTGTGGTGGAGGTCTCGCTGGAGCGGGAGGACGACATCGTAGGGCCCGTCATAGCGCCGTTCTTCCCTCAGGTGAGATGAGTACAACACACACTTGGCACGAGCTTCCACCTGATATATTCCCGGAGTGCTGTAACATGGGTTTCTTTAAAAGCAGTGCTAAAAGAGCTCTGCTTTGAGGCCAGTGATGCTGACGGCTCCTCTAGTGTTGCAAATGTTCAGGCGACGGTGACCGCTTTCCATCAGATGGGCCGTCTATCTCGTCGGTAGATTTACGTACGATGTTACGTACATACAGTATGCAGGGTGGGCGGTGCCTATTAAAAAAAAGAAAAGAAGTAAGAAAGTAAGAGATTGATCGTACCGAATAAATGGTTTTCTTTCTTTCTCTCTCCTTCTATATCTTTCTATGTCTTTCATTCTTTTTTCTTTTATTCTTTCATACAATATGCACCACCCTCCCTCCCTCCCATAATGTACAGTTACAAGTGTACAACTTGAACTTATAAATCCTTTTTATTATTTCTTTTCCCACTCTTTACTGTTCTCTTTTTATTTCTTTGTTTCTTTTTTTCTTGTCGTCCTTATTCTTTTCGACAACCTTATGTTAATGTGCCTTGCGCTATGAATAAAAACGCTACTACAATTGAGAGTCTAACGGCACGTTCGTTTCCAGAAACGCGAGGAGGGCTGGTGGGTCGTTATCGGAGACCCTAAGTCCAATTCGCTGTTGTCCATAAAGCGGGTGTCACTCGCCAGGAGCGCTAAAGTTCGTCTGGACTTCATTTGCGGTAAGGGCTCGATAATTTATTATATTTTAAACGTCCCACCACACACGCATTTACGTACAATTCTGGTGAGCTTTACTGAGCTCAATCTAGTAGGACATTCTAGGCCATATCTGGTTTGCCCGTCACGTACGAACACACGCAAGGAGGTAACCAGGTGCTCCGTCGTCGGAAGGATTAGGAGGATAGGTGGTAGAAATTTAGTTCGCTCGGAAGGCTAAAATGGTCGCCCTGTATGTCTGGAAACCGCGCCTTTCCAACCGAAACAACAATTCCTTCACAGCGGAGGTACCTCCCCGGACGAGCTATACAGATGGCATCTTTTAACACGTCGTTCTACCACTTACTCTATCACTGTTAAAACAATTGATCATTAATTTTTAACAGGCTTCATCCACATTACTTCGAAAATCAGTGGCGTGCGAAATTCGAACACCGGCGGTTGGAACGTCTAGTAACAGTAGTTAAACGTCCTTGTATCTCGGTCTGAAGGATGGGATAAGGGAGCGAGGCTTACACGAGGCCTTCCTTAGTTCTGAGGATCAGTGATGAAAGATGCGTTCTGAGTTTAAACATTTATCTGTCAACAGGTACATCAGGCCGGCACACTTACACGCTATATTTCATGTCGGACGCGTATCTGGGCGCGGACCAGGAGTACAAGTTCAGCGTCGACGTGCAGGAGAACGCGTCTGGCTCGAGCGACTCCGAATAGGAGGGAAAAGGGGGATGGAGACAAAATGTTGCGAAAGAAAAATGGTGGGGGAAAAAATAATAAACAGTATTTCTAATTCTCTTTCTACAAACAAGACAGTCATATCACTTGATATAGTAATATAACTGTCTTGATTATGGATTATGATTATAATTATTAGAAAACCCCAAATTTTGAGTACCTATTACATAAATAAAAAAAAAAAAACATATATATATATATTGATAATAAATAAATATTAAATAATATACATTGGATATAATGATGTGATTATGTCTTGATTATTATATATGATTAAGGTATATAAGGCAGACACCTAAATATTGAATTTACATTGCTATTCTAGGTCTCGGTGTTTGTGTGTGCATCTTGTATGTAGAGAGAAAGATGGGGGCAGAACAAGTATGAAGACGTTAGTTGGGAGACAGCATGGCGCGAGAGACTGCGGGTAAAAGATAGGTACAGAATATCGATGGAGAGAGTGATAATGATAATGGAGTGTGACGTTTTTATGGACTGACTTTTATCATGAAAGCTGCATACTATATGATAATAGATGGTGTTAGTAGTCACATAAATATTATAAAATTTGTTACAAGATTAACAGAGAGAAGCTTTCAAAACAAAACGTCTAGACATAAGAAAAAAAAACAAGAAAATCCTCTCTCCATCTCCCTTTAGGTATCTTACATAAATAGAGATGGAGAGAGGTTTGAGATAGAAATTTGAGGATGAATACATCCGAAGAATTTGCCCCGGGCGTTCTCCAGTTGTGAGGAGAGATTCGTGCCCAGCTGTGGGATATAAAAGTGTTGCCGACAACATTTAAAGAATGAAATACAGATATAAAAAGAGAAAGAAAGGGAATGGGCAAAAATAGAAAGAGAATTAGAAATAAGAAGATAAGTGGAGAAAAAAAATAGAGATCGAGATGTACAGAAAAGAGAATAGAGAAGTTACGAGAAAACGTTTGATGTAATTTTTTAATATTAAATGCCTACCTAAGTTATGTAATTTGGTCTGTCATTGAGTTGATGTGTATAATAAACATTTTTTTTTTACTTTCTTATAATTACTTGATGGTCTGCGTGGCGCAGTGGCAACCGGTGTGTCACGTAGAGATCTCCGGGTTCGATTTCCTGATAAGCAGACATCTAAATGATGAATTTAGATTACTGTTCAGGGTCTGGGTGTGTGTGTACTGTCCATAGAATCCACGACACAAGGAATTCTAGTGTGGGGCTATACGTGTAGAAAAGTATATTATATTCACGTTATTAAGAGCTACCTTGTTCTATTAACTCCTTACAGGCTAGTAGTTAAGATTCCGGTCTCTTACGCTGGGTGTCTGGTGTTCGGATCCCGCGCACTTCTGATTTTTCGAACTTATGTGCGTATGAGAAATTAACTGTCACCTGTTTTAAAGGTGAAAGAAAACATCGAGAGGAAACCTACACATCTGAGAATTCTTTGTAAAATTATCAGAGGTGTGTAAAGTTTGTCAATTCTCTTGACCTTGGTGGTGGATTATGGCCGAACCTTTTTCCCCAGAACCCAGCAGTAGGACAGTGATGGGTTGATGGTGACATATATATTTTTATTTTTTCATACTTCAATATGTATATGTAATGATATATATTCTTAGAGATCAGGATCATGGATTTTAAGATATTGATTAAAATAAATTTAAACTAATTATTTAGTTCATTTTGATTTTGAGGACAATTTGGCTAAATAAAATCGGGATGGTAGCGAAGCGTCGATCGGGAAATGTAATTTTTATGTAAGAAGAGTAGAAAACGAGCGTGCGGGCATCTGGTGTGCAGTCACCGCAGACTACAGATAAGCACATCTAATCTAAAGCCCTGTGTGGGTTCGTACGTAGTTGCGTTACTACTCCTGAGGACTGAGAGGGTTGTTTCGCTAAGTGTATCGGATAACCACCCCTCCAACCAAAATACAGCTTCATGGCGGATTATAAGGGCGGCAGTAACTCCCTAGTCGTACTAAAGTTCTACCACCTATTAAATTAAGTTATTAATTATTTACAATTGATTATCTTGTAAGATTAAGGAAATACACAGACCCAATAAGGCGAAGCACAATCATTATTCGTCTTATTTACATATATCTTTTTATATCTTAATCTATCGATAAGGCTGACGAGCCATTTGATGAAACGTAGTCACCGTCGCCTATAGACATTTGTAACACCAGAGGAGTCTCCAATGCATCGTCGGCTTTGAAGTACAATATATTACAATATACATACTCTTTATTTATACACCAGTTATGAATACAAATACAGAACAAAATAAGCATATAAATGGCGGCCTTATCGTTAGAGAAGCGACCTCTTCTAGACAATGTTGAAATAAAAGAAACAAAACAAAATAGAAAGAAAATAAAAGGGAAGGGGTGTACTACATGTGGGAAAAGAAACAACAAATTGTTTCATTATAATAACCAACAAAGGAGTTACAGCAATAGATCTCTTTTTGCACCTTTTTGAAGAACATAATCTCATAGCGCACCCGGAATACGCTTATTCCACATCTTGCGCGTACGCGGTAAAAAAGAGCGCGCAAACCGAATCGTGGAGGACCGCTACGGGTCCAGTAGATGTGGATGGCCCCTCATCCTTCGAGTGGTGCGATGGTAAAAAGGTGACGAAGGCACTTAGTCAAATAGTTCCTCAGAGTACTCACTATTGTTAAGCCGGAAGAATACGCAGAGGGATCCTATGTCCCTCCATATGCTCGTATTTATAATGAAGTAAAAGTAAGTACTTAAGTAAAAATCACTACTTAAATAACCATTTTTATTTTATAGTTCAGTAATTGCTTGAAGTTAGCGCTGTCAAAAGTTAGAATCCCCATCTAAGCAATCAATCAAATCAAATCAATGACCACTATCAAATGACAGTGATGACTTTATCAAGAAAATACAAAGCAACAAGTAATTACTTCTTTATAAATACGGCCATAAGTGAAGTGAAGTGAAAATATATCGTCTAAATATTTTAAAATATGATCATTTTCTATTTAACGAATTTATATTTGATGATCGTATACCGTACTGACCTCAACGCAAAGGGTTCCGGGTTCGATTCCCGGCCAAGCAGGCATCTAAATGATAAATTAAGATTTCTATTCTGGGTCTGTGTTTGTGTACCCATCTTTTTTTTTACACGTTGAAATAAATTTGAATTGAGTTGAACAATAGACGACATCAAATACTAGCAATAATAACTTAAAATGACAAACATTTTAATTCAATAAAATAAAATAGAAATAGGAACGTACATAGTTACTCGCGGACTACTTGGGTAACGTCAGACGTAAAGAAAATAATAATCACAATAAAAAATATTTCACATTGGAAAATAACTTCATCCTTCATGCATCTGCGCGTGCAACTTTTGTTTCATTCGGGAGAATCACTCTCATCTGATTTTCGTAACACGCTAAAAGAAGTAAGAAGAACTTCTATAAATTAACCAATGATGTCAACAACTCGATTCAATCCTGACGAAATTTCAAGATATCGAAAATTGATTGCATCTGCTCAGTGTGCGGACACACGTATATCGATATCATTTCATTGGATAACAACCTTCAATCCATTTGATATGAATATCTTCAAGTGGTCGGCATTTAAGGACAATGACTGCCGTATTGTTTCATATCAATTTCACAATGAGTTTCCACAGAACGGTAGAGCTTAGGAAAATTTTGTTACAACTATTTTATTTAAGATAAGTCGGACAGATGAATGTTAAGATAAAATTGAATCTATTTTTAAAATATATCTGGTTTTAAATGATGATGAAGTTATATTTCCATTCTGGGTCTGGGTGTTTTTGTACTCGTCTTTATACATCCAACCTCGATGTGTTGATGGGGATACCATGGACACGGATCCATGGCACTCACGACACATGTCCATTGTCTACAGTGACCACCTGACGTCAAATGGCCTGCACGCTCGCTTGCTACTTTTCAAAAAATTTAACAATATAGGCATTCAAAAATCGCAATAAAATATTATCATAAAAAATACTTCATTTTGAAATTGAAGTTTTTTATTTAACCGATAAAAAAACATGTATGCCCATTTTTACGCGTCTAAGAATTCAAGCAAATTTTAACTAAGCAATCGACCAATAGACGAAAGTAAATAGTACAAAAAAGCCATTTAGAGATTAACCTATTGCATTTGTACGCTAATAACTAGCACAGTAAACGCCCTATTATAATTCCATTATACAATGTGTAATACCTACCAACAAATAAATGATAGATTGATTGAAAAAAGTTTGAATAAAAAACACTTAAATTAATTAAAAGAATAAATTACATTTTTACATCGGCGCGCGCAACTTCGTCCCATGCTAATAAATTATGTGTTACATTGCCGCGCGCCCTATGATAAAAATGCACTCTGATCTGTTTACGCGCGCCAAAAGAAGTATAACTATATTTATAAAAACTTAGACGGTGAAAGAAAACATCATTAGGAGATTTCCATTCTCGTAAGTAAGTCTACATGTCCGATTTCTTCGTAATGCTTACAAAGAAAAGCCGAGCCATCTGTACAAATTAATTCATACCATTCAAATGTTTCCTAATTATAAAATATACGTAGTAGTACGCCGGTAGCGTGGTGTAAGTATATAGAAAAATTAGTTTTAATATCCTAATATCCGATACAATCCACCCGTGCGGCGCGTAACGCAACAGGCGTGTTCCAGTACGGCGGCACACAGCTTATGCGTGCGAGCCGCACAGTTGGCACGGACAGTAACCCACGACAGGTGTGTTTGCCGCAGTCAATGTGTTAAGTTACTGTTTGAATAAAGACGTAGGCGTCTAGGTTGCTGTTCAAATAAGGGTGTATATAGAAAAAAATGCATTTTTTTTATTAAGTTACAGTTTGAATAAAAACAGGCGTCTAAGTTGCTGTCAAAATTTGTTCATCGCCTTGTCAATAAATTCAATATCCTCCTCTACTCTTTTCCTCAATACAGCGCATGCGTAGGCCGCTGCTCTGCGTGGCTGTAATCTGTTTTATATTTTCTTACTTAAGAGTTTACTGGGTAGATGCAGATGCACCTCTCTGAAAGTAGTCTTGGCGGCGTCCATGTATATAGCTTACCAACCGCACTTGGCTAGCGTGGTCGACTGTGGTAATGGCCTTAACCCTTCCTTTCTCGATAATCATGCCATATTTTACTATAGTAAACCAAACCACGGAAAAAAGTTCATTTTACCCAATTACTCATATGAAGTAAATTATAGATTGCATTGGATTAATAAAAAATTAAACTATATGGAAACAATTCCGTCAAAATAATTTAAATCATGTTGAAATAAGTTTTTTATGTGGTAAGTGGTCACTACAGTCCATGGACACCTACATTTAACCTCGAACTGAACTGACGCCTTATCCAAGTCGTACGTACGACTAAGTAGATGCGTCATTGTCATTACTCTTGAGGACTAAGATGGTCGCCTCGCTGTTAGGATACCCAACAACAGACCCAATTGCTTCATGGCGAATTATAAGGGTGACTGGTACCTTTCCGCTCAAACTACATTTCTACCATCTTTAAATGTTAAATGTTAGCTTTAAATGTTAGCTGTTATACATAGACTGCGGCGGATAATATTCGAAACAATCTACTCGTGCGGCGTATAACACAACAGGCGTACGGCGGCACACGCCGTATGCGTGCGAGCCGCACGGGTGGCGCGGAGTAAAATACGGCAGATGGGTTTGCCGCAGCCAATGCGTTAATAAGTTTATACCCGACTAGATATTGAGGACAAGAAACGAAGAAAAATAGTCGCTTACTATTGGCGGCTTCCATTTTAAAAGTAATTATCAAAAATTACGGTACAGAAAATTATACTCAATCTGGCAAATTTGGCAATCTGACGGTGACGTCACTGCCAACGGTCAGAAATAAAACATCAGTTTAGCCGCTAATTAACTTTTATTTCAAAATAAACGTAAATAAAAAACAAACATAAGCACTAGGCATATATGTTTTAGATAAACTTACGACAAAATAATCAAAAATACTACTCGAAACGGAACTCAAAATCACAATTTTAATAATTAACAGCCTACAATTTGTACGTAATTAGAGTTGTCAGTAGACAAACCTAATAAAATGGTAGTATTGTACCTACACAATATTGTATTCTTTGCTAAGTGGAGTTACAATCTCTCATTATCGCTAGTCATTTGACACTAAGTTTGACAGATGTCACATGTGAATTATATATTAGTAATGTGCTGTGAAATTATATTCAACGGTAAATTGTGCTATCATATTTCATCGCTTGTGAGCCAATATATGTATCAATGTTATTTGTCAATTGATATTCAAGAAATTTATAGAATCTTGTATGGGCCGCTTGATATATACAGAGGAGGGATTTGACGAGAAATAAAGTTATGAACAAGATTGATTAACTAATTAATAATATTTCACCTCATTATAATTATTATTGTGGATTTATTTATTACAAAATAGGTTTTGTATTCACACAAATGGTTTTAATTCTACAATGGACTATGTTTCTAATTGAATAATATAATATAATTAATTAACGTGATTAATGAGATAGATATAACTCAAATAAATCATAGATGCATCCCGAGTGACTAAATTTTACACAAATTAGTTGACATTCATAAAGTGAATGCAGTTCAGAAGCATCTTGATGTATATTTTCAACTCGAGGATGCATTTAAGATTTAAATCTAGTAATATTTAAGCAACTTTCTGCAGGTACTCGTCGAAGAGGTACAGGGCAAGAGAGAGGTCCTGGCCATTGTTGGACACAATGAACTTCTTCAGATCAGTGGTGTGGCCAGCAAGGTCTCTGATGATCTTGGCTTGGTATTCAACAAACTCTTCCTCCAGGTATTGGGCGATCTAAGGATATGACAGAAATATATTATTTTCCTAAAAATTTTAGTTTAAAGTGAATGGAAACGCGGTTTAACATTGCCGTCATTTCATCCACAAATATCAGCGACTAAATTGACAGGATCTAATGTCAATTAATCTAAGTCAAAGTTTCTTTTAAAGTTCTCAAAGATGTTTGAAGTCTACCAATCTGCACTTGGCCAGCATGGTGGACTATGGCCGAATCCTTCTCATTCTGAGAGGAAACCAGCATCCAACAGTGGGACATTAATGGGTTGATGATGATAATTTTGATAAACATAATTTAGAATGAATTAATTTTCAAGATATCTTCAGAAACGAATACATGATGCTAACCGTTGTCAATACTCGTAGCCTGTCTAGAAAGAAATAGAATAAGCTACTCTACCTCAGGATCGTGCGACTTGGGGTTATTCCTGGTGGCCTCGCGATGAATATGGAAGGCACGCTCCGCCATCTCCTTCTGCGTGTCCAGCGCGTGGGCCAGCGATCCCAGCTCCTGGAGTTCGATTGTCACGTTCTTGGTCGCGCTGGGCTGCGTGGAGCGACGGTTGAAGTCCATCTCATCACCTACGGGATGAGATGCAGGTTACCTAATGTAGGACTGAAGTCCAATTTGAAACAGTACGTAGACGCGTTACTACTCCTGAGGACAAAGATGGTCGCCTCGATTTGTATACCCGGCAACGGCACCTCTCCAACCGTAACAAGAAATGTTTCACAGCGGATTATGATGTGTTTAGTTGCTAGATAATCCTTTAATAATAAAAAAATAAATAAAAGTGTAGCATATAATAAGACACAATAAGATATAAATGCGTCGCCTACAATTATCATTTGGTAAGGAAGCACCTTACCAAATGATAATGCCGCCCTTGGACAGATTTCACACATACATTAAATAAATCTACCAAATAAAAGAGAAATAGATTACATTGATGATAAAAAAAGTTACAAGTGTTATTATAATTTTTATGTAGTTAAATAAAAAAAATTCAACACCATAAAAGTGGTGAATATATATATAGACATAGTGTTTATTATATGCAGAAGACACTAACATTTTTAAACCCACCGAAAAGTTTGTTGGTAAAGTTGGTAACACTGCGTGAGGCTCGAAGTTGCCCTATATAATTCCGGCACCGCCACCACTCGCACCACTAAATGACTGATAAATTTACAAGGAGACTTCCTGCCTTTGCCTAAGCTATCCCCTGCGGCACTATGCACCACAGAGAGAAGGAAAAGGGTGAGGATTATATCGGATTCGGTTCAATCTTTGCCCGGTCTTGTTCTCTAGGCATAATATCTTCCGGTGGTTGCCAATATTTACGCATAATACAATATTAAATACAATATTTTAATATAATGTGAAATAAGTAATGGGGTCATACCCACTTTTAAAACGTATTATAAAACAAATGATTACTTAGATGATAAGAGCGTGTGGTCTACAATGACTCCAGCTCCACTTGCTATATTAATTTAAGTTATTATTTGTAAATTATATTTCTTTATGAAAAAGAGTTTCTTTCACCTTACGAGGTGGTGGCAGTGTGTTGACGTTAAAAAAGGATTATGTTAAGGATCTACTTTGAATTAATAGTATTTTAATTTGATTTGATTAGGGCTAGGCAATAAATTTCCCGCCGTGTACATCCCCAGCGTCTTTCACCATTACACGAGTTGCATACACGTAAAACTTACCTCGCATAGTAATATGCTTGATAAGGTCGATGCTCTTCTCCCAAGCCTGGTCCGACAGCTTCTTAAACAGTTTGGTGAAGCCGGCGCGATTCGTCTGGTAATTGTTGAAGTATGCGGCAGAGAGCAGGTACTGGTAGGACCTCTCGATGTGCAGGTTGGCGTACGCCTGCATTTCGCTCGCAACGTTTCCGTGGCGGCCATAGTTACCGTACACAGCGTTGCAACTGGGCAGCACTGAAACGGTGACGGTGGTTAAATTAGTGCTGCCGATTAATAGACATTTTTTTTTTGACAAGTGGTAATTCATCCGGAGAAATACCACCGCCCTCCTCATAGTACGCCGTGAAACAGTTTTTGTGTTTCGGTTGGAGAGGTGCGGTTGTTGTGCCCACTTACAACGAGTAGGCAATGATAGTCCTCAGGAGTAGTGACGCATCTATGTACGACCGCATACAGAACTTCGGTTTTGTTTAAGGTTAAATATGCTGCAGATCGCTTAACATCAGGTGGCCTGCATGCTTGTTTGCGAGTAGCTAACATACAAAAAAATATCATTTTTGTATAACTCAAATTAAATGTTAAAAAGAGTGAATTGAATGCCTGTGGCATTCTCTGCCAGTCGACCCTCGGCGAGTGCGAGAATGTGATAGGCATTTACATAAAAGAACAATAAGTAGGTAACGAATTTATCAAACTATATAAGTAAAGAAATACAATAGCACAAGATTTACAATAAATGAACTACGTACTTCATCTTTTCGGAATGGGAAGTGTTGTCGCGAAGCTCTGCCGGCACGGGTCTCGTCTCAGAATGGGCCTACACGCTCGTTTACGACTCTTCTCACATAAAAAAATCATTTGCTAATTCCATTTTTTTGTTTTTGTTTAAAGAGTAGCAAACGACTGTGCAGGCCACTTGATGTAAGTGCTCGCTGCAGCCCATGGACATGTTACCTATATGTACATGTTACCTCAAACAAAACTAATCTTCTGTCTGTGGTCGTACGTAGATGCGGTATTACTCCTGAAGACTAAGACAGTCGCCTCGCTGTAATTGTATCCGGTATAAATAATCTATGGTATGAAAATTTATGTGGATAAGTGAGTTGCCCACACACAAAAATATAGTAAAGAAATACATACCAAAATTGTCTGTCATCCTGGCTTGTCCGCATTCGTTGATCGCATCATGTAAACAGGTGTTCACAGCGAAGGCGCCAGGCGCCGCTAGTAGGCAAGCGACTAATAGGATTGCGTTCATTCTGTAGGAGAAACTTCTGGAATTATTTTACATAGTTTATCTACACCAGGATTGATGACTAACTGATGAAATAAGAAAAATAATGATAGTTACAAAAAAAAAATCGTAATCGATGTTTGCTACACATGGCGCGCTAACAGGCGCGTAGATATGGCTATGTTTTATTACATATGTGCTAACTCACAAAAAATACGACTCGATTTAACCCGAGTCGTATTCACGTAACTCGAATTACACAATCGAGCCAGCAGGACAAAGCTTTGAATAAATTATTTATTTTTTACAGATCACTTATTTGGATGATAATAAATGATGATGAATGGATGAATAGGGTTTTATATGATCGGTAAACTTCGTTTCGTTGTCTGTATCATTCGGTCGATGCGCTATGGCTGGAACACAAAGCGTACACAACGAACGAGTCGTGCTCTCGCTCATTCGCTTGCTGTCTTCATTTGTTCATATACAGCAGCAAATCAGAGTTAGGGAGAATCTCACTCAAATTAACTCGAGAGAATAAGTGGAATTGATCCATCGCTGTTTTATATGGAGCTGATGATCTTAGTGGCCAGGTCATTATGATTATTATATTGTCATTGGGTCTTGATAAGTGTACGAAATACCAAATTATTCGAACATCTTGAAGTGGTTGAAAATTGAATCGCAAGACTACATAACATTGATATACAGATACATAGACAAATATAGGTCAAGCTAATAAATATTATAAAGTAAGAGGGAAAAATATATTGCAGATAGCAGATTTAATAAGTAGAACTACAGTTCGTCCGGGGAGGTACTATAGCGCCATCATAATCCGCCGTGAAACGATTCTCGTGTTTCGGTTCGTTCGTGATTGCCGGGTTTACTTTTAGCAAGGCAATCATCTTAGTACTGAGGAGTATTAACTCTATTTACATTAAAAAATAAATATAGGATGCAAATTATGGATAAGAGGCCTGGAAGGTCTTCGGGGGGTGAGCTATGCCACAGACATATATACTAGTAATCTTTAAGAGATTTTAAAAGTTCTTTTAGATCAAAAGGAATATTTATACTAAGCTATGTTAATTTTTTTATTTTTTTAAAAGCTGCAGTACAAATAAAGTGTGTTTTTTCACAATTTAATTTAATTTTATCTGTACACAGAAAAGAAAAGGTTTCTACACTCATAGCCCTATACTGGGATTTCCTGTGTTGTGGGTCCCATAGACAGAAACATATAGATCCAGACCCAGAACAGAAATCAAAACTCAGCATTTACATGAATGCCCTGGCTTGGAATCGAACTTTGAACCCTCCCTGGGTCAAACCCGTATAGACCATGTGGTATGAATTTTGTCATACAACAACGTTTCAATGCCAGACAAATATGATTTTTCAAAGCTAGAAATTGACAATTAATTTACGAATGAACAAAAATATTGAGAGCAAACCAGTATGCATAAATTCTCCATAATATCTTGGCTGCCGTGGTGGCCCTCAATCCTTATCATTGTAAGATCTGCGCTTGCGTATGCCATGATATATTATACTTGTAATATATATATTATTGTGAATCATATTCATAATAATGTAAGTGTAATAAACATGGATATAGACATAAAACCAGTACATAAACACCCAGACCCGGAAGAGGTCCATTTCAATCATTAAGATATGCCTGACCAGGAAATACAAGTAAGAATGCTTTGCATTAGGGAAAATATATAGGGAGGGATGATACGAGTGAAATTTTCATGCATATCCACTTTCATGGACAGTTTAGGTAACTGTCCAACCAGATGACAAAGCCAGACCCACATCAGCTATGTCGAACAAGATAGATGTGACCTCTGTGGCATGCAGACTGCATCTATAGTTACATTGCTTTTTTTATAGATTTAAATTCAAAAATAACTACTAATAATACTATATAATATAACATTCAAAGGAATTTAGAGTATGTTGATCTGTTCTATTCTGCTGTCAATTATTTTTTTTTTTCTTAGGTGTGCCTTGCCTTTCAAATTTTCTCACTGAATTGTGGATCCCATAATATTGAAGTAATTTAAATCCTTTTTATCTTATATGTGCACAAATAATGTTCCATATATATCTTCATAATTTGGTTATCAATAACTCATAAAGTATTTGTAGTACTGACTATCACTGATATTATTTAATCAAAACAATAGCTATACACAATTAAAGTGATTTATTACAGATTACAGGGGATTTAGATAATTAAATAACAACTTAAATTATCGAACGGATTTTAAACACAAATCAAGATAAAGTCCCTTACAATCAAACTTACATATTTATCATCAATAAATCAAAATATTTCAAGTTTCCACTATCAGTAACATAATTTAATCAAAACAATAGTCAGGTTTCCTAGTAGATTATATTAGATAATAAAATGACGAAGCAATAAATTAAAAAAAGATGTGAAATTTATTTGCGTCGTCATATGGGAATTATCGAACCACCCACTGTTTTAAAAAAAAAAACGTGCACCTCAATGTTCGAAACCCAAAAAAAAAGTATCAAACATTCAAAACCTTATAAACACAAAAGAGGTTGAAAAACAAAATAACTAACGACAGTAATTAATGAATTCTGAAAATACTTACGTGATTAAATGCGTCTTAATTTCCCGATTGAGAATCTAAATAATAATAAGATTACAATGAAATCGTGTGGTCGAAAGTACTGCCTTTACACACACTGGCGCAGAAGGCGACTTCCAACAAAGAGCCCGATCTAGTTGATAATAATGTCGTGTCAGTACGTGCGCGAGACAAACAATATTTATAATAAAATTTATCACTATTTTCCGTACACTTCAAATGACAGTGAGCGCAAAATACAAAGGTGAAGTACTTCGTCATTGGCTGAAGTTTGCTATGGAACCAAT
>DWKL01001295.1:0-15003 GCA_018249415.1 Phareas burnsi | reverse complement strand
ATAGTGAGGAAACCTACACGCCTGAGAGTTCTGTGTAATATTCTCGAAGGTGTGTGAAGTCTATCAATCTGCACTTGACCAGCGTGGTGGACTATGGCCTAACCCTTTTAATTGATTGCCTCGATACTGGAGTTGTTTAAACAAAAGAAAATTAGGAAAAACCAAAAGAACAGCCGGAAGATCCAAAGAATCTAAATTAGTAATTTTGTATGGAAATAAATTTTGTAAAACGTAATCTAACGTAACGACTACATTTGAGTGGTACGAAGTTCACCGGATCATCTACTAAATAATATAAAGTATAACACAGATCTGTCATATAGTGTAACATGAAATTAAGACGTGAAATAAAGCCATAAGGCACTGAGAGGCGGTGAAGCGACGCTTTATCTAGATTCCAGTTGTAAAATTGAATGGCCCAGTACGATCCGATATAGGCTCCAGGCTAAAATAAACATTGGCTTATCGCCACAGTAACACCAGGTCTCTTACGATCGGAAACTACAATGAGCTTACACAAACAATCATAAAATTAATTTTAAAAAAGGAGACAAGGATTCGATTGGAAAGGAAATTTTAATACAACACGTCGAGAGTATTAGAATGAGCAAAAAAATCTATGTAAACAGTTGCTTTTATCACGTAAGAAGAGAGCACATTAGCGTGCAGGCGACCTGCTAAGTGGTCAATGCAGCCCATGTACATCCACGTCTATCTTCCACAGGACTGACGTCTTATCTGAGGTGTTACGTACATGCGTTACTGTTAGAATTGATTTACAGCAAATTATGAGGGCGTCGATGGTACTTCCTCGATCCTATAGTTCTACCACTTATTAACTAGCTTAATAAGTGTAGTGGTGAGATTTCGATGTGTTATGCTGAGGAGTTAGGGAACGAATTTAAGATAGGCATCTCTGTTTTTTCAAAATTATGTGTTCTTATCATAAATTCATTATCACTTGCTTTAACGGTAAAAGAAAACCTCGTGAAGAAACCTGCACATTTAAAAGTTCTTTGTAAAGTTCTCGAAGGTGTATAAAGTCTACCAATCCGCACTTAGCCAGCGTGGTGGTCTATGACCTAACGCTTCTTCTGAGAGAAAACCATGCCCAACAGTGCGACATAAATAGGTTAATGATGATGATGGTGGAGTAAAACATCGCGAGGCAATCGTTATGCCTGACAATTTTTCATAAAGTGAAGACCAGCGTGGTGGATAACGTGGTTTAACTCTTCTCATTTCGAAAAGAGACCCGTACCTAGCAATGGGACAGCCCTGGGTTGATGATAGGTAGTGACGCATCCATGTACAGCCTCAAACAGAACTTCGGTTTTGTTTGCTGTTGGATGTGAGTGTCCATGGGCTGCGGTAACTATTTAACATCAGGTGGCCTGCATGTTCGTTTGCTTCTCTACAAACATAAAAACTAATTTACGACCAAATTGATAGAAAGTAGAGTCAAATAACTACAATATTATTATGTATTTATTCATTAGCGACTGCATTAATATTCCTCTGCAACTGTGATAGTTTTCAGACTCTATATCCTATCTATTTTATTAGCTTTGTCAAAATTAATAATATTACGTATTGATTATATTATCATGAACGTTTAATTTAAATGTCAACATCATACTGTTCTACGGATGGCAATCCGTTTGACCTCCACTCAAATCGAAAACTTCCAGCGTATCACTTCAACGCGTTGCTTGCTATAAAACAAAGGTATTCTATGAGATTATGTTTTGTTTTTTCATTAAAGAATATTTTTATAATGGTACTCTATATCTTAACACAACAAATCTTTTTATTAAAAAGAAGAGTCAAAGAGCGTTATTTATCACTTTTATAGTATTTATAGATTTAATAATGTATATATATAATCTTTCCATATTCTTATTTTTTGCACGTAAATTTTTTTCTTCACCCTGTATATTGTTTCAGTTTCACCCTGTATATTGTGTCAGGGCTGCTGGGAGCAATTTAATTTTGAAATCAGCAGAATTTGTACTACATTTACTTAATGTATATCTCTTTCTATATGTTTCGCATACAATACTATAAACTTATAAACAAATAAAAATTAAGAAAAATGCCAATTACATACTCTTTCTTTTTTAATACTTATTTAGGTACTTCTACATCTATAAAAATCTGACAAGAAACGTAGAATGTGATAGTTAGTCGAAGTGTGTTACAATGTGATAATTAGTCAAAATGTGTTACAATATGATAATTAGTCAAAATGTGTTACAATGTGATAATTAATCAAAATGCGTTACAATATGATAATTAATCAAAATGTGTTACAATGTGATATTTAGTCAAAGTACAAAAGTCCCCTTCAAAAAATATTGTTATTAAAATAAAAATATCGTTCAACATTTCCGAACGCAATAGCACAAGCGCTGTAGGACGTGATGAAATCGCCGCAACGAAATATAATTCAGAGCAATCTGTTACAGATGAGCGCCCGTGAGCTTTATGCAACGGATATAACAATTTGTTCAACTCAAACAAAAACAATTAGTCGTTTAGCCGCACTTTGAATTACGTAGATGAGCGATAAGGAATGTTACTTGAGAAAGTGTAAATAGAATTACTGAGGAACGCAACGAGACGCGTACACGCAATAAATTACGCACCGAGACGAAGAAAAATTTGTTGGTTAAGTTTTATTCACTTTAATTTATGCATGCATTCTGTAATGTTAGCAACACCGATACGATATGAGTACAGGTTTCAGAGACATTTCGGTGATAGCATCAATATATGTAAATGTCTCGATCGGCAGATACTATCGGTGTACCAAATGAACATATTTAAGATAGTTGGAATTGAATACGTAAAATCGAATACCTTAATTTCGAATGACATCGTTGTGAGACTTAAGTAATACCTAATATTATTCCAAATGGTGGAAGAGGGCCTCCCCCTCTTGGGGGTGGATGTTGCAGTGCAGTGCAGTGCCACGCGGGTCATCTTCGTATGCAATAGGTTCTTGTATATAATAATCACTATAAACATTATTCTATCACATTTTGGTGTTACCACAACACATATATTGACATAGTGTGTATATGGCATAATTATGTATCGTAAATAATAAACCTTTCATAGTCAAGTTAGGAGGCGTCATCGCCACCTATGGCTACTGTATAATAACAATGTTGAACGTTGCTGTGTTCTGGTTTGAAGGGCGCGGTAAAGTGGAGACACGAGGCATATCAATATTGTCCTTAGAGTAGCAACGCATCTATGGCCGCAGGTGAACTCTATCAATCTGCACTTAACTAGCATGAGTAGACTGTGGACTAACCATTCTCATTCTGACAAGGAACCCATGCTCAGCAGTAATGAGCTGATGATGAAAGATGCTTCAATAAGCAGTGGTCAATACCACCATCAGGAGGACTGTATGGTCTTTTGTTTACTTCCATTACATCAAAAAAAAGACTTAAAAGTTTCCAATTAGGACCAAACTATAATCATAAACCAAACGATAAACATTTAAAAGATTTTTATACATTTTTTTCGAGTCAGGGATGTATAACATTATTTTTCTTTAAAAAAGCTCTTTGAACACTCATAGTCTCAGACTAGAATTCCCTGTGTCATGAATACTATCGACACATTCAAACATAAGGACACAAACACCCAGACCCAGAACAGAAATTTAAATTTTTAATCTAAATATGGCCGGGAATCGAACCCGGAATCCTCTGCCTTTTAGACTGGTACGGCAACTGCAGTGCCACTTGGGTCATCTTCGTATGCAATAGGTTCTTGCATATAATAATCACTCTTTTGGTGTTGCCACAACACATATATCCACATAATGTGCACATGGCATAATTATGTATCAGACATAATTAATTGTCATTTTAGCTACTAGCCAATTCCCTAATATAAATAAAAAAGAATAACCCACTAGCCAATATCCCGTGGAAGCGCGTGGAAACAATACGGCTGCCCGAAGGCTACTAAACGATTAGCACAAAACAAACGCACGTAAGGGGATTGAAATGGGAATTTTGATATCTCAATCTGTGCCGGGTCAGAGACGCCGCGGTCACGACACCCTTCGGTGGTCACGAGCGGTGCCTCGGAATATTAATTGTTATCAGACATACAAATTACCCACACTAAACGGATGTAATGGGAATTAATTCATACCCTGTGCTTGGTGATTTAATGAAAATTTAGTCAATAATCTAGCAGTGATAGCCTCTCTCTCTCTCCAGCCCGTGTTAGTCCACTGCTGAACATAGGCCTCTCCCAAAGCGCGCCACTGAGCCCGGTCTTCGGTTCTTTGCATCCAGTTGCTTCCTAGTGATAGCCTAGTGGATAAGATTTCGGCCTCTCACACCGGGTGTTCGGGGTTCGATTTCTCTGATTTTTCGAAGTTATGTGCGAATTAGAAATTAATCATCACTTGCTTTAAAAGTGAAGGAAAACATCTCGAGGAAATCTACACGTCTAAGAGGTCTTTGTAAGGTTCTTGATGGCGTGTGAAGTCTACCAATCCGCATTTGGCCAGCGTAGTGCACTATGACCTAACCGTTCTCATTTTGAGGAGACCCGTGTCCAACAGTGGGACATTAATGGGTTGATGATGATGATGATAATTAATAAATTATCTGAAATAGAAGGTTTTTATAATATTGTAAAAATGAAGTATGCCGTATTTCGAATATTTTAAAACAATTATATGTATTAGTCAGTTGGACGAAGGTCAACTAAATTGGTTCATTATTGTGTCACCGTCATTAACAACATCAACCCTTTATTGTTCCTCTTCTGTGCATGGATCTCCTCTCAGGATGAGAATGATTAGGCCCTAGTCAACCACGCTGGTCTAGTGCACATTGGTAGATTGGTAGACATTTTCGAGAACTTTACGTGTAGGTTTTCCCACGATATTTTGCTTTATCATTCTTGCATTTGATTATTAATTTCCAAAACGCACACGTCTTCCAAAAAATTAGAGGTGCATGCGGAATTTGAATTCTGGACTTTGTGAGGCTATACCACCGGTCTGTCACCGCCATTGTATAGTTTTTATTAATACAGCCGAGTAACGTATTCACCGTCTAATAATTAGGAGTATTTCAATGTACATTTAATAATTTATAGATCATCACTGTGAATATGGCGCCTCGCAGGGCAAAGGTCTCGATTAACCAAAATTAAATATACAGGATACTGGCTCAAGGCTCGGATGCTATAAATTGACTAAGTGATTTTTGACTTAGTTTCAATTGATATAATTAATTTCTTAGGACTAACTCTTACTCTTGTGATGTAGAAGTGAAAAAGGGAAGTTACGTTTATTTATTACGTTATAGATATTTTGTAAACTTGTGACTAAGTGACAACTCAATTATGACCGAATTATAATCAATATGAGTGTAGAGGGCGCTTATTGGATCGTTTGAAGCGTTTAATTTTATTCAATGTCCTTGAGTTAATATCTAGTGGGCTGACAGGTTAGAATCCTGGTATCTATTAGCACTAGCAATTTGAAAGATAGTTCGTGGTTTGCTTATGTAAGTACTTCGGTTACCCTTATAACAGCTGTGTGAAGCGCTATTGTGTTCTTATTTGAAGTGTATTGTAACTAAGTCTTTAGGACTTAGTTACAGGACAGCGCACTTATAGCCTATCTGAATTAGCCTATTCGGGTTGATTACAAATGTCAGTGGGTGGCAGTGACCACTACCACCACGTAGACTACATGCACGTCTGCTAGTTCTATGCTATTAAAAAGTACTTTTTTATGTGAGATACAGTAGCAAGAGAGAAGAGAGCGTGCAGGCCACCTGATATTGATATCGAGGGCTGAGTGAAGTTTTATCTAATTTATCTAATCTTTTATCTATCTCGTTCTAATTGTACCCTATGTATTATATTCACTGAAAACTACTGAGGAACGTAGGAACATTTGTAACTCTTTTCTTATATTATACCCATAGAGTCGGTTACAGATGAAAATAGATGGTTTAGAGCTGCAAGTAACAGTATTAACATATTGGATTATTCGTTTTTTTTATAAAAGAATCTTCGCAATGGAATATACGGGACTAATCACAATTTGAATAAACAGCGGCAAGCGGTAAAATAAATTCAATATACACTACTGCAGGTTAATCGGTATTTTACTGTCGATCTATAGCGGGACTCGTTCGCGCTCTAGTCAATTTCTGTGCACATTTAAAATTTAACGACTGTTTTAAATTCTATTTTAATTAATTAACGCACTATCGATAACGTATTATTTATTTGAATTTCAAATATAGTTTGCCACATATTAAATTGGTTGTAAGGGCCAAATTAGGGTCACAATCGTTTAGCGCTCGGTAGCACCGCTATTAATTTCACCCGTGAATAGAAAATAAGAAAATGCGATTATGTAGCCCCAATTCGTTATTGCTAATTGACTCGTAAGTTAGATTGAATCACCGACCCTTTAATGTCCCACTGCTGGGCACAGGTTTCCTCTCAGAATGAGAAGAGTTAGGCCATAGTCCACCACGCTGGCCATGTGCAGTTTGGTAGACTCCACACACCTTTGAGAACTTTACAAAGAACTCTCAGATGTGTAGGTTTCCTCACGATATTTTCCTTCACCGTTAAGCAAGTGATAATTAATTTCTAATACGCACATAACTTCGAAAACTTAGAGGTACATGCGGGGTTTGAACCCCGGCCACTCAGCTCGAGAGGCCGGAATCTTAACCACTACTCTTGTTTTGGTTGTAGAGGTGTGATTGCTAGGCGAGCCGAGACGACCATCTTAATCTCCAGTAACTGATCTAGTCCTCTGACTTCAGTCCTGTTTGAAGTTAAATGAGGGTGTCCATGGGCTGCAATAACCACTTAAAACCAGGTGGCTTGCATGCTCTCTTGTTACATATAAAAATATAGATATATTATTATGACGTAAATGATTTCTTAAATGAAGCATTTTACGATTTCTTTCCGATACACGACTATCTTTTTCTTTTCGGTTTTACTAGATACACTATAAATTTTAAGCGAAGTAAAAGTGTAAGCTTGTAGACAAATAATACAAGTAATATTACTGTTAATATTTTAATGCAAAAATCACAGACATTCGCAGAATAAAAATGTGAGAATTCGACTTGATAGTAACCATATTCTGCATAGCGTCAATTGACAGGACAAGGGATCGAATTTCAAGCATTTAAATTTAAATTCATATTACTCAAACAGGCATTAAAATGCCAATCAGCAAACAAAGATAGCATTAAGAGGGCATATTTAATTTAAATGTGTTTTATACTAAGGCCCTTTTTCAAAATACTTTCGTAGAAAGGATATTGAAGGACACTGCGCAGTTTCGGTTTATCGATTGGAATTTACATTTATCATTGTTGCTCTGTTGATATACGAGCTTAAAGCTTTCACTTTAAAGTAAGCGTTTGTGGGCACAATTTAAATTATGTGCTTTTAATGTCAATTTATTTTAACAAAGTCAATATGCGAATTATTCCTTGCACCTTTTATATTTTAATGTTGAAAGAAAATATGTATTTATAGTAAACAGTTTCTGTTTTGACAATTAATTTAAATTCATTATCGATTAAAATAATTTATAACATTTATCGTTCGGTTCCAACCTTTTTTTATGTCCCACTGCTGGGCACGGGTCTCTTCCCACAACTGGAAAAGGCCTAAAGCATACTCCATGACGTAATAGCAAGCATAGTATTTCTGAAATTAATCGTAAAAAAAATCAAATCCTTTCTACTTTCTTAGCTCCACGATATCTATCCTATACCGTGGGTACCATGGACTCATACAAGACGAGTACAGAAACACCCAGACCTAGAACAGAAACCTAAATTCAACCTATTTTTTGGCTTATTTATTATTTTTGGATATATTTTTGGCTGGGTAATCGAACCCGGAGCTTTCTGCGTGTCAAACGCATACGGTAACCACTACACCACACGGGTCAAAAAAATTATAATGGCAAAGATAATGGCCGTGTGACCAATTTTTATTTGATGTGCACGTGACTGGCAGCGGCGCTCCTCCGGCGCCAATGAAGCTTGGATAAAAAACAAATAAAAATGATTAAAGCTAATGAGTGTGTAATTTCGTTGGACGCGGAGGGTGGCTCGCGGCCGGCGGTCCTCAACCCTTACCTGGGGTAGCATCACGCTTCGTAGAATCATTAGGATAGCATTGCTGGGCGTTTTTGCAGGATGAACTTTGTTTTAATAAATAGTTGTTTGGTAAATAAATAATAATTTCGTCGTAGTCCTTGGATGCCCTGTCTAAGGATACCCCTTAGACAGGGCATAGATATACAAAAATACAAGAATAAAACACCTAAACCCTGAACAGATGTAAACATCCATAATTTAGGTTCATAATATACATTGATTGATTTAATCTGACCAGGGATTGATTCCGGAACTATGCTAAGACATTCAAAATGTACATGTAACATGTTCATTTTGTATGTTTCATAGCTTGCTCATAAATTACAGCAAATTTTGTAAGATAGCAAGTCATATTGTCGGAGAGTCTAATGAAAATGACGTAGTAATGGAGTCCATAAAAAACATACCGATGCTACCCTCAGAAATAGTAGGCTGAAGTGGAAATGGGCGGCTCAGATCGCTCTGAAGATGGACAACCATTGGGTAACAAGAGTCCAAGTGAACCGATGATCTTACGAAGACAGTGTATAACCGTTATACTCAGAGTGTACCGGAACCTTAGATAGCCATATGATAACCATAGGATACAAAACCCTTGGATTCTGAGGTCTGTAAACTCCGTTTGGAATTACTTTACTAAATGTGAAATTACCTGTATAATTAAATTAATTACCCTTTATATAATTATAACCTCACATTAGGATTCCCTGTGCCATGGACACATACAAATATAAGTGCAAAAAACGGAATTCCAAATTCATCATTTAGATCAGTCTGCTGACCGGGAATCGAATCCGAAACCCTCATCGTGGCAGACCAGCATGGAGACCGCCTGGCCACGTGGGTGATCAAGCTCGTATGCTATGGTAATAAGAGCGTCTTATGAGACGTACACACCGCAATTTATATATATATATTTCCAGCTCAAAGCGTAAGACAATTGAATAACAATACCCGTAGGATGATCGACATAGGCATCAAAATATCAACGTACTACAGAACCCCTTCAGTTACATAACATAAGTAAACAAGGAAGTAGCCGACAATCTTGTATCACAAGACCCAGGGGTGGGCAACAATGAGTTGCATTGAGATCAGTTCATTGGCAACGTCGCGTGCGTCCACCCACGCAAACCCGATAACAAGTTGAATACATCTGCCTGTTTGATTATGTAAGTCAGTGACAAGTATTGGATTTAGATAATGCGTTTGATGTTTGATGCCGATTGTGTATCGGATTCTTGTTACAAGCCACTGGGTGAAAAGTTGCTGGATTGATAATGCCTACTTAATAGCTGTTTGAATAACTGTAAAATAATTATGGAGAGTAATTGTTATATAAATGTATAGAAAATTTTATTTAGGCAACAAAAAATAAATAAGGAAAAAATATATAAAATTCTTATTTATTTTGGTGGATTATTATTCAACTCTTTTATGTCAAACGTGCTGTGCACGTGTTGTTTCCCACAACTGGGGAAGGCTGGAACATGTTCCACCACGTTGTCTCAATGCGGATTGGTGATCATGCGGATGCGGACATTTTTAAACCGTCCACAGGACCTTCGACAAATATTCTGTGGTTGTCGGGTACACACAGGGAGGCGATCTTAGTCCTCAAGAATAGTAATAGATCTAAGTAGGACCTCAGATTCGACTTCAGTTCTGTTTGAGGTTACAAGTGAGTGTGCATGGGTTGCAATTTACATCAGTGGCCCGCACGCTCGTTTGATACTCTTCTCATAAAAATAAGTGAAAAAATCTTTACCGTACTGAGGAATATAAAAAAAGAATAAGACCTTTGAAATCCCTTCATAAACCGTTCTCAGTAGACGCTGTAAGTATGAGAAAAAAGTTGATAGCAACTATAACAATCTGACATTAAAAAAGAACTTTGGTTTAAACAAATACTTTTTACGAGCCACTCAAAGGGTTCCGGTGTCATTATGCGGATCGCTCGTCACTTTGTGAGAGGATTTCAATTTACTTTATTGTCTATTTATTTATGCGTAAAGCTGAGATGATGAGCGATGATTGCCTATTAGCACAGAGGTTGCATAGAGTAGACGGAAAATAAAAATAGTAGAAATCTTTCTTTTATTAGAATATTTCATATCATTAATTTATAAATGACAAATAAACCCAAATATGTACAGAAAATAAAGACACACTACGTCTATAATCAAATTATATTTTCATAGTTACGACCAAGATATATTTATGAAAAAAAAAGGTTTTACACATTATATCATAGATTATAAAGATTTTATTACTTAGCTTGTCTATTGTCTTGTCTATGGATTTTAAGCAAACTTATTTTTTGGTAGCGTTTCAAAAGCGAATTACTCCATACAGGTTAAGAATTTTAATAGTGAAAATTAAAACAACATTTTAAACACAATAATACATTTTAAAATGTGGCTCTTGTTTCCATTTACGTCCCTATTCCTAATCTAACAAACACTAACGATCCCAATCTACATGATTAAGTGCATTATGTTTATAGGCCCGAATTGCTCTAGCATTAACCGGACCTAATGGGAAACATTTATCTTAATTCCAGTCTTTCACAAAACGTTTGACGCTGGCCTAATAACACGTCACTGTGTCAAAAAACGAGATAACCCTGTTTTATAACAAACCATTTAACTTTGTTTTGGAATATTTTCCTTGTAAAATAAAAACTAATAACATCGCAGGTCAAAAGGTACAAACATAATAATGAAATCTAATTTCCCAACGACAAAACTCCACCCAACCTTAAGTCGTTTCTTCACTCTGTATTGAAATTGCGACGTTATTGAATCAGAGTTTAGAAAAAGTATCTCCAAAACAAACAAAATGTAATTAATAGTCTCCGCATTTTCATATTTCTTCTAAATTAAATTTGGGCGTGATTAACTCACTTGAGGCGTTTTCTCTGTTCATCAATGAAAACGTGGTCACGAAGAGTGGAAGCACCATTTACTTCCTAACGATTGTCTCGTTCCTTCTTTGGGTGATTCGTGTTGGTCGAAAAGAAACGAATGCTTTTGACTGTTGATTAGACAGTACTCAATTACAATTTTCAGGTTCACACGGATGCCCCGGGTGCGGTCAGACGGCCGACTTCAGAAGCCTCGGTAATCAATTTTATCCACAAACGGCGGTTATTAATTGATTTTTTCTCGCTAATGACCAAAAAGAACATCTGCCAAATGGACAGCGTCGGTCGTTAACGTGCGTGCCAAAATAACGTATCAGTCGTCTAGACATTACACGAAGTTCTTATGCGGTAAGTCAGACTTGGGAACACGTGCCGTCTTATGACGGTAAAGGCGTATTTCATGGAAGCGCCTCTTTTTATAACGATTTTATTCGATGTACATAAATAAAATTAACGGTGACGCTATACATCGTGAGAAAACCTACAAAAATTCACCTTAAAAACATGAAGGCGAATTCTCAAGGTTGCAGATTTTTTCCAATTGTATGTATATAGTGATAGTCTAGTAGTTAAGTTTCCGACCTCACACTGAAGGTCCGGGGTTCGAACCCGTACGCACCTCTGATTATTCAAAATTACGTGTGTATTAGAAATTAATTATCATTTGCTTTAACGGTAAAGGAAAACATCGCGAGGAAACCTGCATATCTGAGAGTTCTCTGCAAATTTCTCGAATTTGTGTGAAGTCTAGCAATCCGCACTTGGCTATCGTGGTGGACTAAGGCCTAACCCTTATCATTCTGATAGGAGACCCGTGCCCAGCAGTGGGACATTAACGGGTTGATAATGATGAATGATGATGAAATGTGTATAAAATCTTGACACTGCATCTGGCTAACGTTGTGGCCTGTGACCTAAAGCCTTCTCATTCTGGGAGGACACCTCAGCCTAGCAGAGATACGGTAATATGATAATGATAGTAATTTTTTTTATATTCGAAGAGTAGCAAACTAGCGTGCAGGCCACCCGATATAAAGTGGTCACTGCAAGTCATGGACACCTACATTTAACCTCAAAGAAAACTGAAGTTCTACCTGGGGTCGTATATAGACGTGTCGCTACTCCTGAGAACTAAGATGGTCGTCTCGCTATAAGTGTGCCTGGTAATCGTGCCTCTCCAACCGAAACACAAAAACTGCTTCACGGCGGATTATGAGGGCGGCAGTGGTACTTCCCCGGTCGAACTATAGTTCTACCACCTCTCAAAAGTGAGGATCAAGATTATGATATACGTAAATAAAATTACATAATTATCAGAAAAAACGTACACGATGGTTTATTTATACATTGACTTTTAGTAAATCTTTTCTTTGCATATAAAAACGTGTTAAAATATTTTATTATTTACATTATTACCGAAACAGTAAGACTGAAAGGCGATTGCGAGTATTTACTTAACATAGAAGACATAACTATCGCAGTGTTCACGCCACAAAGCGGATAATTTGCATTACGAGATAGAGCTCACGGAGTGGCCCAGTGGGACGTTGCCCTTGTTTGCGTTAGACCTCAATAAATTTTATCCCTTACATTCCAAAACCCCGTGCAGTCCGCTTATTTATGAGGCGAGAATCATTGCCCTAATATGATAAATATCAACCCGGGACAGTTTAGCTAAAATTAGATTAAATATGATAATATTTTTTTCGAAGCGCGCCTTGTCCCCTAGCTTGCATGGAACGTACCCGATCTACAAAGTTAAGCAACGTCGGGTGAAAATAGCAGTTGGATGGGTGACCGCTAGTGGATTAAGTTCATGTGCGCTTCCGTCCTTCGGAGAGCATGTTAAGCTGTCGGTCCCGGTTGTTATCATTGGGTCGGGTCGTTAAACCTTGTCGAAGGCCTTGTGGATGGTTTGAAAATATCCGACACGGGTTGGCCAATAAGCCGTTTTTCCACAATCCGCATTGGAGTAGCGTGGTAGAGTATGCTTCGGGCCGTTTCCACGCCTAGAAATGGGACATAAAAAATATCGTACCCAACATAATAATAAAAATATCCGGATAAAAACCGTAAACAAACCTTACAAATGTTGGACGTGTTACGGAAAGTTCCTTCTGCTTGAATATCCAAAATCGATCAGATTTGATACAATTTCCATATCTATCGAGCATTTGAATTAAACAATTGAGATGAGGCATGGATAAGGGGAACTTGAAATCATTTGGATGTTCGTTGAGATACTTACGCGGTTTCGTCAGACATGTTCTGTTTCCTTAAATCAAACAGCAATGGACCGGGAGGATCCCGTTTTGCATCCGTTCGTACATCAAGATTGCTATCGAAGATAGATTTACAAGAGCTGTCTTCGACAGAGCGTTCCCTTTTCAACTGATGCGAACGAATTATTTGTTTATTTCGACTGCGTTAAGACTGGGTTTGATTTCTTGCGTACTACAAGCCACTCATTACAAGTTAGCGTTGTAAATAAGCTAGTGTGGAATGAAATTACTCGCCGCAATATTCGAGTTATCTTATGAACTTAATATCAAATAATATTCGTTTAAGTATATACCCACAACTACATGTATTCACTTATAAATTATTTCCGCGCGTCCATTACCATAATTGATTAATTATATTAAGTACGAAAAAGGCTCTTCATGAGTTCCCAAGGAATATTTATCAAAAGAGACTGATGTATGTTAATTAATTTATTATTAGGTTCATTTATCAGCCTTCGCTTTACGCATAAAGTTCGAGCCGTGAGACGAAAGATTTCGATTCTGTAAGCGGCATCGGCTTCTTTAAGGCTAAACAAATAACACATTTATTTGATTTAATGTCGGATGCATGCAACGCTGAATCTTATGTTGCCACGCTGTCCACACCTATGGGTGGGCGCCAGTCTCCCGCTAGGATTCGTTCAAAAACTAGTTTTATGGTCAAATTGCTGTAATAATTCTCTTTGAAAATGGTTAACGAATATACTAAACGTATTTTTAACTTTAAATTGGTATTACTCAATGGTATATCGTTTGAAAGAGGATGTGAACGTACACTATATTTATTTATCACGTTTGATAGAATTAACAAATCTAACGGGTTTCATCCGGATGTCAAACTAACTTAAATCGCGGCTCCGCTCGTGTTTTAAGCCTTTACTTTTATAATAGAATCCTTGGGTGGTAGACATAGTTCGACAGGTGAGGTACCGCCGCCGGCTTCGCGGCTGCTCTGAAGCAATCCTTGTGTTTCGGTATATGAGGTGCAATTGTCGAATACACTTATAAGCGACCATCTTAGTCCTCAGGAGACCAACTTGAGACAACCTCGCGTGACTTCTATGTATATGACAAACCTCACTAATAGTGGAAAGAGTTAATGATGATGACGTATTTTACACATGAAGCTACACATATGAAGGTCTAGAGAATAGTCTGTAGAACAGCAGTGATCAAATATTCGATAAACTGTATGAACTGATATTATTGTTTATGTTTCAATATTAATTATGTTTCAATTTTAACGTAATAAATACAAACCTACTTCAATCGATTAATTGTATCACTTAATGGTAAGAACACACGCTACACATACCTAGGTACGTGGTACCTTTATTTAAGAGGACGGGTTATTCTATGATACGGTTCACGCCGTACATATTTAGTACAAAGTACATATTTTGAAGGTGGTAGAACTATGGTTCGTCCGGGGAAGTATCATCGCAACCATCATAATCCGCCGTGAAACAGTTTTTGTGTTTCGGATGGTGAGGTGCGGTTGCTGGACAAACGTACTACGAGGCGACCATCTTAGTCCTCAGGAGTAGTGACGCATCTACGTACGATCTCAGATAGAACTTCAGTTTTGTTTGAG
>DWKL01001294.1:0-15008 GCA_018249415.1 Phareas burnsi | reverse complement strand
ATAAAGGAAACAAAGGAAAAATTTTGATGTTCCCCATAACTGTACCTGAAAGACCATGATGGTGCGACCAGGTAGAGATGGGGGGGGGGAATTGGGCACTGTTGCCAATATACATCCGTAATCATCCCAAAATAGGATTGACGTCTTACCTGAAATCAGCCACAGATGCATTGCTATCCCGGAGGACTAATTTAAAACACTCTGGAATCTCTTCTTTATCACACCCTTCAAAGGTCATTGCGAATTTTCATTATATTTTCTTCCAAGTATATCCGATTTAAAAAATCCTTAACGAAACAAGCTTAAAGCGAGACTGGTGCAATGGTGTTCCTGCAAAAAGCTTTGAGCGAAGCGGATGCGGATTTTCGTAACTCGGCGGATCTCGCGAATAACTAGAAAACACCATTTGTAATAGTGACGTGAGATTCTCGTTGTATTGTACGATCGTGAGAGAGCTTTGCTGGAGAAGAAGTAAAAGCTTGCCATTTTTTAAACTGAACCTTGTTTGAGCATGAGAAAAATTACTTCCAAGCTATGCCCTATGTTTGAACACATCTATGTACTTAGATGTATTGCTCTCAACAAGTTGCTTTATTTTTAAAGTTTTGATTTGAAAAATAACAAACGAGAGTGCAAGTCACTTGATGTTATGTGGTCAGTGCAGTCCATGGACATCCAACACATGTAACCTCAAACAAAACTAAAGTTCTATCTAAAGACGTACGTAGATGCGTCGCTACTCCTGAGGACTAACCTGGTATTCAGCAACCGCACCTCTCCAACCAAAACACAAAATCTGCTTCACAACGGATTATAAAGGCGGCGGTGGTACTTCCCCAGATGAACGGGTACTCGAGATATGCGGTTTTTCAATTGCCGATTTTTCGATCCAGTTGCATGGATCGTGGTCACGGCGAAACTGCGGTAGCGGAGAGATTATTGACGGGCACTAGTGGTAGATTAGTCTATCTACCCTACGTCTAGTTAGTTTTTCTTTTTGTTAACCATGTCACGACCCACCACACCAACTGTATCTTTACGCTGTAACTGTAACTATTTGCGGTTTACATAAAGCTTCTTGATTTAATTCATAAGTCCTCTAATACGATCCACGGGAAGAGAGTAAATGGTGGCATTCTATCACGCAAACTCTCAGAGACCTTCGAGAATCGCAGATGTGTAGGTTTCCTTACGATGTTTTCCTTCACCGTTAAAGCAAGTAATAAATAATTTCTAATACGCACATAACTTCGAAAAATCAAAGATGCGTACAGATTCGAACCCTGGACGCCTACTGTGAGAGGCCGAATCGTAACCACTAAGCTGTCACTGATTATAATTTCTAATACGCACGTAACTTAGGAAAATCAGAGGTGCGTGCCGGATTCGAACCCTGGACACCCAGTGTGAGAGGCCGGAATCGTAATCACTAGGCTATTATTGCTTAAGTCTTCTTTAGGTTTACATTTTTACCATAACATTACCTTCATACCAGAACACACCAGTGTGAACTTAGGTGTGCGTCTTATAACTACTATATCATAACTACACGTGTTCCATCCACAGGACGATCAATCTTCATATTGATGAATTGATTCGACGTGATGTTGCAAAGTTTGCCGACGTCATAATATTTTCGGGCACACTCCATTGAAATTGCAATCTTAATGACGAAACCGAAGGTTCAATTTCAACTACACGTAAGGCGAGATACAATTTTCCCAAATGCGACATGTGACAGGGAACGCAAGCGGGATTAAGTTCAGACATATGTATTAGAAAGTGGCTCCCTCTGTGAGTATTGCCGTGTTTTTAAGTATAAGTTTACCTACTTTCTGTCAGTACTTCTTTGTTGATATTTTATTTGATAGTTTTTTATTAATATTTTATTGCATACAAGTGGCAAACGAATATGCATTCCACATGGTAAATGGTCACTGCCGCCCATGAACATCTATAATCAACACCAAATAAAATTAAGTGCTACCAGAGGTAGGACGCGGATGCGTTGCCACACCTAAAGACAGCGTTCGAAGTAAGTATATCTCCATTACCACACTCCTCAAACCAGAACACAGCAGCGTTTAACATTGGTATTATAAGGGCGTGGTAAGATATTTGCAGGAGGCGTACCGGAGAACTATGTAGCCCGCAGGAGTACCGTGTCTGCAGCCGACCTCAAATAGGATTTCGAATTACCGATGTCAGTTGACGGTAGCTCCCGCTTACCGAATGGTGGACTGTATACCAGTTTTCTATACTGATGCTATAGAAACTTTAAACCACCTTTACGTTGTTTTAACTCAGTATGAATTGCGCCGCTGTGTCTTTGTTTAAATATTCCTGAATCCTGTTGTACTCGGAATTGGTACAGCCCTTATAGTCTGCCGTGAAGCAGTTTTTGTGTTTCGGTTGGGGAGGTATGGTTGCCGGGCACACTTACAACGAGGCAACCATCTTAGTCCTTAAAAGTAGTGAAGTATCTATGTACTACCTCAGGTCGTATTTCAGTTTTGTTTGAGGTGAGTGTCCATGGGTTGCAATGACTTTACAACAGGTAGCAGACTATGCTCGTTGCTACACTTAAAAAATGATAACAAAATTTAGGGTTAGAGATGGGCTTGTACAACAGAGACAATTTATCATAAAGTGCCCTAAGCGCCCGTTAACTACTTCTACTATATAAATATATATTAAACTCTCCAAATAAATAAAACAGGACAAAAATACAAAACAAAGTGCATGTATAAACTTCCATTTCCAATTCCACAACTAACAGTTAAGCCGGGGGCGCAGCGCCGCGCAAATATTGTTACAGCCGGCACTCTAAACAGGCAAGTTGGTTTACTTTTTGCATCTGCCTACAGCTGGCAGCGCTGGCCAGCGTTTCGGAAGTTCCGACAAGTTTTCTTATCGACTGTACCACGATGTTTAGAAATTAAATTATCCAACCGGTTGTCTTACCCTTTATGCAACCAGTTGTCTTACCCTTGTGACCATAAACGTAGTCTGACATATGACTGGCCCACAAGTGGCTCAACGAACAACCCATGCTCGGAGTTTCTTTGCGGGATAAAGTCCGATATTAAGAGGTCCGGCAAAGCACTAATATAGTTCATAGTTCAAAGAATTTGCAAGCTGAAGCTGCTAGTCACATTAGTCGAAGAAGCGATAACCAACAGAGCAGACGAGTTTTTTTATGCAAGAAGAATAGTAAACTAGCATGCAGGCCACCGGTGTTAAGTGGTCACTGCAGCCCATGGACACCCATATGTACCCTGAAATAAGATTGAAGTTCTATCTAAGGTCCTACACAGATGCGTTACTACTCCTGCAGACTAAGATACGCCTCGCTGTAAGTGTACCAGGCAACTACGCTTCTCCAGCCGAAACACAAATATTGCTACTCGGTGAATTATGCAAGCTTCTACTCCACTTCTCGACAACAAATCAACAGACATAGTACAGAACGCGCTCTGCTGCATAAACAACCTGAAGAAGACCGGCGATGGTTCTGCATTATGATGAACTGGATGAGTTCAACAGAGGACCGGACATTGTAACACAATTCGAGAGAATCCTATATCCACGAGAACCAGTGGTGTGATGCTAATGATGATTTGCCTACAGCTTAACACGTTGAATGCGGCGGCTAATATTCGAAACAATCCATCCGTGTGGCGCGCAACACAATAGATGTGTTTCAGTACAGCGGCACACACCGTATCCGTGCAAGCCGCACGGGTCGCGCGGATAGTAAAACACGATAGATGCGTTTGCCGATAAAGAATGTATTCGACAGGTAGTAGAACTATAGTTCGTCCGGAGAAGTACTAACACCGCTCTCATAATCCGCCGTGAAGCAGTTTTTATGTCTCAGCTGCAGAGATGCGGTTGTCGGGCACACTTACAAGCGACCAACATAGTCCTCAGGAGTAGTGACGTATCTACGTATGACTTCAGATAGAACTTCAGTTTTGTTTGAGTTATACGTGGATCTCCATGGGCTGTAATGACTACTTAACTTCGGGTAACCTTTTTTTATATTAGGCCTAGCAATAAAACACACGGGCCACCTGATGGAAAGTGGTCATCATCACCTATGGACATTTGCAACACCAGAGGAATCGCCAATACAACGCCGGCCTTGACGGAGAGCTCTTTTAGCACTTTCTGTGAATAACGTGCTAAAACAGCTCTCCGTGTCATAGCGCTCCAGGAATACCACAGGAAGAAGCTCATTGCACGTATGGAGTAAGAAGGAACGCGCAATCATACACGCTCATCTGCTATTCTTTAAACATGTTACGCGCTCATAGCTCTGTGGCATTGATGAATTATAATCGATTCGCTAATTTAAGCAAGGTCGAGCATTATTATTATGTCTAATGTAAGTATATAAAAAGTGACCACTTTCCATCAAGTGGCTGTCGCTAGGTTAAAATATAGATAATAATCACGCTTTCCACACTCTTCGACACTAAGATTCTTGAATGGTGTCGTGGGTGCCATGGACATACAAGACGCTTACAGAAACAGCCAAACGCAGAACTGAAATTTTAATTAATCTGAAAGAAATCGTCCGGGAAACGAACCCAGATCCTTCTGCTTTTTCGGCCAGAATGTTACCACTGTGCCACGCGGTAACACACACTAAGTAATAATCCATACCAGACTCTTAATCGCACTTTTACTCTGCACAGGAATCGAATGCGCAACCTACATGCTAATTGCCATATACTCATGTTAATCTTATATTCATCTTTATACTTACCAATACACGCCCTTTCCTTTACCCGATAATTACCTTAATTTATCCGTAAACAAGTCCCTTGCTTCCAAGACATGTTAATTAAAATATTTTCTGTATAACCCTTGAGCAGAATAAATTGCAATTAACCGTAGATGGGCGTTATTTTAATTTCCTAATGGCTCATTTATAACAATTTTCTGGAAAACCTTTCCTTGTAACAAGATAATAAGAATATGTCAAGAACGAAGCTGTGAAGTAACAAATATTAAAGTTTTGTATTAAGAAAAATATACATTCAGTATTATCATCGACCTATTATCGTCCCACTGCTTGGCAATGGTTTCTTCTTACAATGAGTAAAGTTAGGCCGTAGTACCCCCCACGGAGCCGCCACCTTGTTGTGGTGGGGGGGCTTGCGTATCCCAATGATCTCCAAGGGTTGGCTTGGAGGGAGGGATCAGACTAAGAGTGACTCAACCCTGGAGGGGCCGTGATAGTGTTAGGTTAATAATTTATTAAAAGATAAGACGTAAATTAAAAGGAGGTTGTTTTTAAATGTATACATTTGTTTGTTTGTTTGTAAACATTTGTTTAAATGTATACAATAACTGGCTGAAAAAGAAAAAGGATTAAAAAGGTTGACAGCTAGATAAAAAAAGGGAAGATGGCGGCATGTGATGAAATAAGGGAGTTCAATTGGAAAACTGGTTGGTAATTGTATTTGCTAATCTGGAAATGGGAAATATAATGTAATGTTACATTAATGTGAGTATTATTTTGTAATTTTTTTTTCATTGTTTGGTGTGCAATAAAGAGTTCTTGTATTGTATTGTATTATTTCATTACCTTTGCTTAAAAAGTGAAGCAGCTTATAATAATCAATTATACCCAATTATCTTCGAAAAATTACAGAATTTACATTCAAAACTTACGCTGTGTTCACCTGGCATTGCAGGAACGCGAATTTTAATTGAATGTATAACTTACTTAATCATGATTGGGTATCCTTTGATAGCTCAGTGGTTAAGATAACCTCTCACACTGGGAATCCGAGGTTCGAATCTCTGATTTTTCGAAGTTATTTGCGTATTAGAATTTAATTATCACTTGCTTAACGATGGATGAAAATATCATGAGAAAACCTACGTAGATGAGAGTTCTCTGTTAAGTTCTTGAAGGTGTGTGAAGTCCACGAATCCGCACTTGGCCAGCGTGTTGGGCTATCAGAATGAGAAGAGACCGGTGCCCAACAATGGAACCTTAATAGATCGATAATGTATCCAGTGTTGGTGGACCATAAATAAACAAATTTACGAACGTTGTAAAATAAAACCACCTAAAAGTGAACAAATTCGTTCTCCGCACATTAAATACAAAGGGCGGCTAATGGCCGATTCTATCGTAGATGTCTTGTAAAGAATAGGTTAGAAAAGGGTGCCTTTAGTTTACATTTGATAAGGGTTCTAGTTTTATGGAACGATTCTCTGATCCGGATTTATTGATAGTCCCGTGTCAAGACGGATAAGGCAGTTCCAAATGTTGCCGGGTAGTTCGACTGTGGAAGGTGAGTTGGAAGAGGCAATAAACGCAAAATTATTGATATTTTGCTTTTTTATATTATAGTAGAATGAAATGAGTATGCAGTCCACCTAATGATAATTGGTCACTACCGCCCATGGACATCTGTAATCAACCCTAAATATAGTTCTACCAAAGGTCATGCAAGATGCATTGCCACCGCTGATGAATATAAAATGCCTCGAATAAGTGTCTCACAATGCTGAGACACTTATATATTATATGTCTCTCCCAAAATGAAAAGGGTTAGGCCATAGTCCAACACACTTCACCACACACCACACAATTTCTTGGCCAAATGCTGATTGGTAGACTTAGCATACCTTCCAGAACTTCACATATAACTCTCAGATATGTAGGTTTTTTCACGATGTTTCCTTCACCGTTATAGCAAGTGATAATTAAAATCGAATTATTATATACTAACTGGATTACCCCGTGAAGTTCGTGCCACCTAAAATTAATTTGATCGTAACTCTTCATAAGCGGTTATCAATCCCAATCAGCTTTCCAACTCTAATTCGTTGAGATCGATAACATTGGCCGCATCGTGTACAGTTTGAGTTTTGTTTGGTTATTAAAAGAAACTCGATTGTAATTCAAATGAATTCAAAGTCTTTTATTTGCATAAAAGATTAATACGACCAACATTTAATGCTAGATTTTCTGATAATCTACGTTTTTTGTCGTACATCGAGGATTGTGAATAACAGTTATACAAATGGCGGACCTAGCTGTCAAATAGGTCCCCAATAAACGCCATCTATTGAAAGGATTCCGAAGTGGTAATTCTCATACAAAATACCAAAGCCAATTTTTTCGATGTTTCTGCAGTTCCTTCCAAATTTCCTTTTTTTTAAACCACCCTAGTACTGAGGCAAATAAATCGGTCAAGCCATTTTCGAGCGTTTTGAGACTAACGGTCCGCAATTGATTTTAACACAACATTGATTGATATATTTTATTATTAGACCTTAACCTCAACTTTTATTATTAGACCTTAACCTCAACTTCAACCTTTTAGATTGTAACAACCTTTTATGTGACACGAAATAACAAAAATATGAGTACCGAAAACCAAAATATTTATATACGTATAGGTTAGTTATATGATTGTTTATCGATTTATTATGTAGACGGATTAATTTCGAAGTTACAAATATTAGGTATCACTTCCGTTGACGGTTAAGGAAAACATTGTAAAGAAACCTAGATCTCTAGGAAGTTTACATAGCTCTCAAAGGTGTGTGAAGCGTGCCTATCTGCATTTGGCCATTATTGTGGAATATGGCCAAACCCTTCTCATTCTGAGAACAGACCCGTGCCCAGCAGTGGGACGGTAATGAATTGATGATATCTGCCTTATCAAACCCAAAATATTTCGGTACAGAGCGTTCGTGTATCAACTCGCTAACAGTTAATCGCCTACAGTGGGACACTAGACGCTAGTGGGATACCACTTTATTTTTCATCCATTCGTCGGTTGTAGACAGCAGGAGTAAATAAATAAAAACTTAACCCTATATACAAACAACGAACGATCTTTTATGTTCGTTTTTACGATACGACAATGAAATTACGTTCCTAAAAATTTTCGGATCAAATTATCTATAAGAAAAATGGTATAATTTGACAGCGCGCCTAGTGCAGCGGTCATCATGCTGAGCTGTCATGTCGAGGGTTCCGCGTTCAATCCCTGGCCAGGCAATGATGAGCCCTGAAATGATGAATTTAAATTTCAGGTCTTTCAGTTCAGGTCGGGGTCTGGGTGTTTGTGAATGTTCATGGCAACCATATCTGAGGGTATCCTAGGTTGAAGCTATGAGGATAGAAATCGTTATTTCTTTATTTCTAATACTAGTAGAGAAATATCATGTCTAAAGGTAAACAAGATTAAAGGCGTAAGAAATCTTGATAGGTGGTAGAACTATAGTTCATCCGGAGTAGTACCACCGCCGCTCTCATATACCGCCGTGAAGCAATTTTTGTGTTTCGGTTGGAGAGGTGCGGTTGCCGGCACACTTACAGCGAGACGACTATTTTAGCCCTCAAGAATAGTCGCGTTTACGACTTCAGACAGCACTTCAGTTTTGTTTGATGATAGATGTGGGTGTTTCTGGGCTGTAGTGACCACTTAAAATCAGGTGGCCAGCACGCTCTTTTTTTCTACACTTCAACCATCCAAAAAATCTTCGTGGTTCAACTCCGGAGGTACCACCGTCACCTCTATTTCTGGGTTATAACAGCTGTTTTAATACTGCTTGGGTTTGTTTTGTGTGGTAAGGGCAGTCAAATTAGTCCTCACTTGGGGTGATTCCAGATATCCAGTGGTGGCAGTATCCACTAATAATCGTGACGTGGATAGAGGCGTGGAGCGTGAGAGGCCAGTATTTTAACCTAGGCTATCACTGTATCTAACTTCGAGAAATCAACGAACTGGGATTCGAACTCCGGACCCCCACTGAGAGAAGCCGAAATCTTACCACCAAGATATCACTGCTTTAAAATACTTGTACTAATAGTTTACTGAACAATTGCATTGAAAATTGAGTTGGAACCGTTTTATTTTCCGCCTTCCGATAAATTTTAAAGCGATACTTTTGACGCGGCGGCTTCCGGAATTGGTATCAATATTGCCCCAGGCCGCAATATTAGGCTGATTACGAACGAAACGGGGAGCTTAGAGTTCAATCTATATTTTAATTGAATGTAATAATTTTAAGGCGCTGGATCCGCGGTTCGAATCCCGCACGCATCTGTGACTTTTTGAAGACGAACATAGTGTATAATCACTTTCTTCGACGATAAAGGAAAATATCGTGAGGAAATTTACATGTTTTTTTTAATTTTATGTCAGAAGAGTAGTAAACGAACGTGTAGGCCATCTGATTTTAAGTGGTCTCTGCAGCCCATGGACACCCACATCTAAACCTCAACCAAAACTGAGGTTCTATCTGAGGTCTTACGTAGATGCGTCACTATTCCAGAGGACTAAGATGGTAACCTCGCTGTAAGTGTGTTCGTCACTCGTACTTCTCCAACCGAAACACAAAACTGCTTCACGGCAGATTATGAGAGCGGCGGTGGTATTGCCCCGGACGAACTTATAGTTCCATCACCTATCGAATAATATTTGCCCCGGTGCAACCATAACACACAATCCGTAACAAAATCAGAATTTGTAGTTGATTACAAATATCTTCGGGCGGCAGTGATCACTTTGCCGACCCACGGGGTGCAGCGGTTCCCATACCAGTCTGACACGCTAAGGGTTCCGAGTTTGATTCCCAGCCAGGCAGACATCTAAACGATGAATTTAGATTCAAGTTTCTGGTCTGGGTGCTTGTGTACTCGTCTTGTATGTGTCCATGACACCCACAACATATGAAATCCTATTGGGGTCTATAAGTGTAGAAAGCGTTTGATTTTAAGCTGATATTATCGCGGCAATATGGTAAACAAAAAAGAAAAGGAACTAGACGTAGGGTAGATAGACTAATCTACCACTAGTGCCTGTCAATATTTTCTCCCCGCCACCGCAGTTTCGCCGTGACCATGGCCCATGCAACTGGGCCGAAATATAGGCAATTCAAAACCGCAAATCGTGAGTACTCGTTATATAATATAAAAATGTACAAAGCGTTTGTTTTGTTTATTTACCATCAAGAGATCGTCACTTTTTATAAAAAAAAAATATAGGAAACGATTGCTACCTTTGTTCTATAAAATGGTTTACAAACGGAGGACATACGGAACCCTAATAACATTCAACCTTCGCTAAATTTACAAGCAAGAACAACTTTATAATGTACAAATTTTTCCATGTCACATAACGAGACATGAAATATTACGTGACCGACTTAAGGTTTTACAATTACTTTCATATAAAATTTATTAATACAATTCGTGCTAAGGCTGACGTAATCCGACGAGACTTTATAGCGACCTTTAATAAAAGAAAAGCTCATAATACTGTAGGCAAACTGTACAAATAAAAACTAACTTATCGGAATAAGTTTAGTACTGTTGCAACTCAAATAAAAATTAACTTTTTGATAGGTGGTAGAACAATAGTTCGGTCGGGCTCGGCGGCGGTGGAACAATAATTCCACCGCTGCATTCATATTTCACCGAGAAGCCATTATTCTAGGAATAAGACTAATGCTGTTGCAAATAAAATTTAAATTACCTTGTTTATAGGTGTTAGGTCAATAGTTCGATCAGGGAAATACCACCGCCGCTGTCATAGTCCACCTAGAAGGAATTCTTCTGTTTCAGTTGGAGATATTTGGTATGGCCGTGCGGTGCGTAACGCTACAGGCGTGTTCCAGTACGGCAGCACACATCGTATGCGTGCGAACCGCATGGATGGCGCGGACAATAAAACAGGACAGGTGCGTTTGCCGCACTCAATTAACATATTGACTGCGGCAAACGCACTTGTCGTGTTTTACTGATTAGAAGTAAATGTCTATAGGCTACAGTGACCACTTAACATTAGGTGGCCCGCACGCTCATTTGCTACTCTGCATACGAAATTTTTTTTATAGCATAGAGGTAGTAAATAAATATGCCTGTCACCTGAAGTTAAATTCTGACGTTCTGACGTGTAAGGCCAATATAGGCAGTTTAAGGCCAAGACTATCCTCCCTATTAGTTTCGCTCTAATTATGCCGATACCTCGTATCGAATTCTCCTGGCCTGGAGCGTACTCCACAACGCTGTTCTAATATGGATTGATGGGAAAACGGGTCAGTGACCAACTCGTGTTGGATGTTTTCAGACCGCGCACAAGGCCTCCGACGAGGTGTAACGATTGCTATCCAATAAAAAGGAACTAACAGTATAATGTGCAGGAAAAACGGAAGCGCGCATGAAACTTAATCATTGACGGTCAATCAACTCCCGACCGCACCGCCGTTAACTTTGTAGATCGGTTACGATATACACAAGCCATTGCCATACATTTTACTTATTGTAATATTCCATAAAATGCATGCATGCATGCAATGCAATGCAATGCAATGCAATGCAATGCAATGCAATGCAATGCAATGCAATGCATGACATGAAAATCTAATACGAATACATTATTAAAATTATATTTCTATCTCTTTCTCTCAAATATTTAAAACAAAAAACAATCATTCTGCTTGTTCGGGTTAATCTTGGAAATGACAATACCGATTTTGATGTGACTTTTAAGCTCAGTTAGCGACTCCATTTTTTTATCGAGAGCGTTAAAAATCTCCTTTCTTCAGAAATCGGTTAACAAAAGGGCGTACACAAAATACCCGGAGCGAAGGAAGGAGAGGAGGGGAGGGTTAAAGTGGCTGCGGCAAACGCATCTGTCGTATTTACTGTCCGAGCCACCCGTGCGGCTCGCACGCATACGGTGCGTGCCGCCGTACTGGAACACGCCTGTTGTGTTGTGCGCTGCTCAGGTGAATTGTTTCGTGTATTAGCCGCCGCAGTCAGTGTTAAAAAAGTCGGTTGATAGGGCGTACTTAAAATTGAAACAGCACGTCATAACCGTCACGTTAGCAATCCGCCTTACGATCCATTGCCAATAGTTGTGAATAGACCACTCGAATTACCCCGTGGGCGCGACGCTTTATCCAATTTACATCGATCGCTGCAAAATTCAATTTTTCCGAGAACAATGCTTTTTTATTCGTTTGCACAATTTTCCATACAATCGAGGGTTTTTAAGTAAATCGAGTGCAACTGATGTACAAATTAATACACATTTCATGTATTCATATATTTTTATTTTGGGTCTTTATTTTCATTTCGATTCATGAAAACGATATCTGAATTTTAATAAATAATTTATTTCAAGTCACAGTTCCAACGTAATACTTAATACTGGTCCTAATACTTAATACGTTAATACGTAACACTGATCAAATAAATATGTGATAAAACTACCCTATGTTACTCTTTTCGAAGTCGCTCCCCTTAAAACTACCCTATTCTTACCTTATCTTCCTTACCTTCCTCTGAAAATTGCATCAAAATCACGACGAGCCGGATGGCGCAATGGCGGTCTGACACACGGAACTCAACAGTTCAATCCCCGGCCGGGTAGAGTCCTAAACGATGAATTTACGACTGTTCTGGGTCTGGGTGTTTGTGTTCTCGTCTATGTATGTATCCATGGCACACAAAGGATACTAGTGTGAGGCTAGAAAGCATTATTTATTTAAATCGGTTAGCCCTTAGCAATTATTGTAATTACAAACAGACACACATATAGATAGGCGGACAGACAAGCAAAATTTAATAAAATGGTCTCAAAACCACTCTATCAGTTGTATCAAGTCTCCCCCTCCTCCCTTCCTTTTTCTTATATATTATATCTAAACTTTACCTTTACACTATTATTACTAAGTTATCTTTAAATATGTACATATATGTTACTATGTACACCCCTATCCTTTTCTCCTCTTCGCTTCTACCATGTTTTCTACACAAAGATTGTCCAGAAGAAATCACTACCCTAACGAAAAGACCACCTTTTGGGCACCACCATTAAATGTTTCTGTTTCCATTCCATCCTGTGTATTATTTTTGTGGTGTACAATAAAGAATTATTGTATTGTATTGTACTCAGAATTTATATATTTCCTTATGCATAAGATGAAATTGTAAATCATATGTTTTGCAAACGCCCATATCGTTCGAACGTTCGGTCCATTTCTCAAAGAAAATCTCCATATTTTACGCGTACCTGCATTTTATGCCTTTTCCATATGTTTTCCGTTGAAATTTTTATAGCTAATATCTCTTAAGGTGCTTACAGACTGTAAAGATTCTCGGGATTATTTTTTGTTCATATTAGAAGAGCAGCAAACGTGCGTGCAGACAACTGATGTTAAGTGGTCACTGCAGCCCATGGACAGCCACATATTACCTCAAACAAGGCTGAAGTCCTATCTGGGGCCGTACGTTAATGCGTTACTACTCCTGAGGACTGAGATGGTCGCTCCGCCTGTAAGTGTACCCGACCACCATACCTTTCCAACCAAAACACAAGAATTAATTCATGGTGGATGATGAGGGTGACGGCGGTAGAATTAATAGAATTTTTTCTAACAATTTCTATTATTACACACTTATTAGAAATCTTTCTGTTTCTGTCACTACATATATATCTCAAATAGATTCTCTGTGACGTCGGTGCTGCACATACAAACACTAAAACACAAACACCTAGAAACTTAACACAAATTTGAATTCATCATTGAGATGTCTGCCTGACCGGGGAACGAATCCGGGTCTCCGCAGATCTAAAAGAAAGAAACTGATATAAGTACAGTTATATCAATTTATAAAATATATATCTCTTCTTTGTATTACAAGGGTTTTTTTTATTTTATTTATTTGTATTGCATATTATTTATTTATTATACATTTAACAAAAGGTTTTAGTTCAACTAATTTTGTATTATTTTAATTTGCATAAGATCATCGTTTTTGAGCATCGTTTTACCTACGTGGTCCAGCGGTTGCCATACCGATCTGACGCACTGAGGGTTTCGAGTTCGATTCCCGGCCAGACAAACATCTAAATAATGAATTTAGATTTCTGTCCTAAGTTTGGCTGTTTGTTTATTTGTCCATGGCACCCACGACACAGAGTACCCTAGTGTCGGGCTGTGAGTGCAGAAAGCGTTATTATTTATTTAAGACTAGCAAACGAGCTTGCCGTCCATCCGTATTAAGTGGCCACTGCAGCCAGTTCAGTACTTCCAGCACCTAAAAAGTAGATTAATATTTTTTATACCATATTTTGTAAATGACGAAAAGAAATGATTCCCATTTCCGTAAATGTGGAAAAGCAAAAAATGCATTGGCTATTTTCATCCGTTTAAAGTGTCCACACCAACCGCCCTTTATACACGGACGTCACGTCGGACGTGCGTAGCTTTATACGGATAATAGTTACCTACACTGTAATTTAATTTACGTCATAACCAATTTATACATCTACTAGTACCAGACTACCGGCGTAATGGAATTCGAAACCGCGTTGTTCGTCCGGGAAGATGCCACTGGGTTGAAGATCCGCCGTGAAGCAATTCTTGAGTTTCGGTTCATATGGTGTCGTTGCCGATTATAATTACAAGAGCGGCGACCATCTTAGTTCTCAGGAATAGTGACGATAGATCCTCGGTTTTGTTTTAGGTTAGACGGGGGCGTCCGTGGTCACTTAACATAAGGGGGTCTGCGTGCTCGTTTGTTACTCTTGAAATGTAAAAAAAATACAATAGCCCACTTGATGTTAAGTGGGCAACGGCCGTAGGCATATGTAATCAACTCCATATGGAACAGGATTTCTAACTGACTTTTTTGCAACACCAAAGGAGTCGCCAATACATCGCTGGCTTTGAAGGAGAGCTCTTTTAGCACATTTTTTGAAGAATCCCATCTAATAGCGTGGGGGAATACCTCAGGAGGGAGCTCCTGCATCTCATGGACATACACATCTAACCTCAATCAGGGCTGAAGTCCTATCTAAAGTCCTACGTAGATGCGTTACTATCGTTGAGGACTGACATGGTCACCTTGCGTGTGTACCCGACAACTACACCTCGTTTTTTTTTTATGTTTGTAAAGTCGCAAACGAGCATGCAGGCCACCTGATGTTAAGTGGTCACCGCAGCCCATGGAC
>DWKL01001293.1:0-15009 GCA_018249415.1 Phareas burnsi | reverse complement strand
CATGTAAGGCTAAAACCATCATGCAAACCCTAACGTGTATGACCTCTATTATCGAATCAGTGCTCCGTGCGCATGGTCGCTGTACTTAGGGAATCAGTATTATATATTATTTTGTTCTCTATGGTATTAGTGAGTGTTCCCGCTTTTGACTATATATTTACCCCAATTGCACTTACAGAAGTTGCACTATCCAATGCACTATTTACTTGTCTAGCATATATGTGTATAAATATATATATACCAACTACTTTAAGTACCTAGCATTGCTCACGACCGCCAGGGTTTCATAAATTGCTTTCGCAAGTCGAACTGACGTAAAATAATTTTTAGTCATTACGTTAAGTGTGTTTTAATAATACTGTTCCGTTCGAATGGTCCGCTTTCTATCATTGTTGCTTAGTTATTATATATTGCATCTTATATGAAACCATACAATTTAATGTATTTTCCAGTTTTTTTTAATTTAAATTTGGAAAGTTAAAAGTCTCTTGTTTTAGAATTACAATGTTACAAGTGTAGTATTGTAATTGTATTCTTGTAATTCAATTCTCACTAGACCTTTTGAAGGACCCTAGTAATTTCAATTCAATCTCATATATCATCAACCCATTAATGTCCCATTGCAAAGCACGGGTCTGCTCTCAGAATGAGAAGCGACAGGCCATGGTCCACCACGCTGGCTTAGTGTGGAATGGTAGACTTCATACAGACACACCTTCAGGAACTTTGTAGAAAACACTCTGGTATGTAGGTTTCTCCACGATGTTTTCCTTCACCGTTAAAGCAAGTGATAATTAATTTCTAATACGCAGATAACTTCGAAAAATCAGAAGTGTGTGCTGGATTCGAACCCCGGACCCCCAGTGTGAGGACCTTAAACACTAGACTATCACTGCTATCAATCTCAAATATGTGTTATTCTAACGAAGCTCGAGAGGTGGTAGAACTGTACATAGATCATTCGGGGAAGTACCACCCCCGTCCTCATATAAGGGTCAATGGGCTGCAGTGACCACTAAACATCAGCTGGCCTGCACGCTCGGTTGCTACTCTTCGAACATAAGTTATGTGCAAATTATACGATGATACAAGTACATGAGAATTTAATCTGTGTTTTCAAAGATAATTATATGGAATTTATGGGAAAAACAAGTTTACGGCACGTATATATTATTATAACAACGTCGGAAACGTTGAGAGAATTCATTTATTAGTGGTTGATAACAGAGTATGGAAACAATGAGATGACGTAAATACTCTAGGCATACTAAATAATAGCTAAGGGCAACAGCTGCTGGTGTGCGGAGCGAATTACTCAACTATATACTAATAATAGGAAAATATTGATGTATGATTGATACAGTGTTACCCTTTTAGCGTTATCCTTCCTATCCCGAGGGGTAAAAGAAACTACACTCTCGACAGAATGTCAATAAAGAAGCTACCCTTATAAGTCTGGCCAAATCTATTCAAATCCATTTAGAAATAGCCCTTAAACTTTTGTCGCCGTTTAAGTAAGGAATAAACAATACTTTTCTATGTACCATTGCTGCTGCTTTCTTGAAAGCAGTGATAGCCAAGTGGTTAAGATTCCGGCCTCTCACTCTGGGGTCCAAAGTTCGAATCCAGCACGCACCTATGATTTTTCGAAGTTATACGTGTATTAGAAATTAATTATCACTTGCTTTAACGGTAAAGGAAAACATCGTGAGGAAACCTACATATTTGAGAGTTCCCTATAAAGTTCTTGAAGGTGTGTGAAGTCTACCAATCCGCATTGGCCAGCGTGGTGGACTATGGCCTGATCCGTGTCATTCTGAGAGGAGATCCGTGCCCAGTAATGGTATACTAATGGGGTGATGATGAATACTTTTCTATGTAGAATTTGTCTGTGAAAACGTCACTGTAGCGTCTGTTTTTGCGTTATAGCGATAATGTTCGAGTACAATGCGTAAGTACGAATATTCTGTACTTAATATTGTGATAAGACGGATATGAGAACAACGCTCGTATAAGATGTAAGTACATGTGATGCCCCAACTTAGTCCTCATGGTTAATTGGCTTTAAGTAAGACGCATATCGTGTATCATGGTATGTATCATGGTATCTCAATGGTTTCTCTTCTTTTCTTGATTCCTCATCCATCTGAGACTGAATATTTCTGTTAATTAATTTAAAAATGGCATTGAGTCTTTATTATATTTGATCTTTGTATCGGTGTCTATCGGCGGTTTACTGAAACATTTTAGCTTAAAACCGCAGATAATGTTCTCCCGATATGATTATAATTGATTAATAAACACGAAATACCACACGCGCCCTAATATCCTTTGCGTTCTGTGAGTTTATCGCTGCGGTTCAAGATCGCTATCAAATAATTGTGTTACACGAATAGAATACATTATGCATTACCTCGGGGTCGGGAGTACATCTTGAGAACCAGTTCTGAAGTTAATTGTCTATGTTCCGTGGAGTCTGGGTATTACGTGACTACTTGAATATGATCAATGTTTGTATACAATGGCGGCGGTTAACGAGCGTGCGGCCCTCCTGATGTTAAAATTGTTTCTACAGCACAATAACATCTGTCACATGGCGTCGACATACGTCACGAGTTCGGCATAAAATCCATTACAGCTTCGTTGCTGTTCCTAAGTATTCAATTGGAATTCGAATTTTGAAAAAAATCGTTTCGGAATCTGAATTCTCAATATTTTATGTCTTTATTCAATATTTTTCAATAGTTATGTCTATTTGAACCTTAACGTTATTATAATTCTTTTAAAGTTGATATTACCTACTCATGTTCATAAAATAATTTACTTGAGATATTTTTATACGCTCTCAACGAATACAAATGCGCCAGAGTTGAAGTTGTCAGTTAATAAGTCAACAGCGGGTCGTGTTGATAGTGCCGCGCGCGCAACATTGCGTACCAGCCACGGGCAGGCACCGGCGCAAGCGCACGGTTCTCGCCGTTTTTATTACGTACGAGTACGCTCGGATTAGACTCCGAAACGCGGTGGAAATGCCGCGTTGCGCAAACCCACTGTTGTATGAATGGCGTTTTAACTATGGTTCGGTTAGCATTGTTCTGGCCCACAGTCGGAACAATGGTATTGTCAAAAAATTGTATGTAATGTATTATCTTTAGAATGTAAAGGTATGTTCCAACGGGGACAGCGATTAAGCAGATTACCAATCCGGTCCAGCGTATGTAAATGCATATAAGTTAGCAGGATTCATATTTATGAACAACACAATGTTAAACTACTAACTGGTTTAATATCATCATAAAGATGATCCTGCAAAAAATATTAATTCCCAAATAACACGAAAAAAATATTTTTGTTTTTCAAATTCATTTGCTCATATTGTATGCGATGATTGGGACAAAATGAAGTCGGTTAAGCATGATAAATTGGAGTGATTTGTCCTAAACATTATATTCTATAGATCATCTATTATCGTGAATCGTTTGAACCAGTTTTTCTATCCGTGACCCCATCTTCTCTTCCTGCCAATCATTATTGGGGTCAATCGTGAAAATTGACTGTACTGAATGACAAGTTTATATCAAGTTGTGTTCGATGCGGGTTATTGGACTATGGATTAGTCTTTGGTTGAAGGTTCTGGCATTCAGCCAGCATCTTTGACGTCCGCAAGAATATAATTGATAAGAGAAGTCGCTTCTCAATTGGCTTGAAAGGATACATTTCGAAAAGCCAGATTTTTTTTTATTTTTATATGTGTGCAAAGTATCAAACGAGCATGCAGGCTACCCGATGATAAGTGGTCACCGAAGCCCATGGACACCCACATCCAACCTCAAACAAAACCGAAGTTTCGTTTGAGGCTGTATGTGGATGCGTCACTACTCCTGGGGACTATGATGGTCGCCTCGCTATATGTGTGCCTAGCAACCGCACCTCTCCAATCGAAACACAACAACTGCTTCACGGCGGATTATGAGGGCGACGGTGGTACTTCCCCAGACGAACGATTGTTTTATCACCTATAGTTATTATTATGCTTGCTAACTATTTCAATATCGACTAGCATAAAACATAATACATTAAAGTTCTAAATTACTAGTAGTAAGTATCTGTACTACTAGTAGTAAGTATGGCTTGGCGATAGAGATATTCATTGCATCTGAATTATAATTTCATCATCATCATCATGAACGGATTAATGTCCCACTATTGGGCACGGGTCTCCTCCCAGAATGAGTAGGTTCAGGCCGTAGTCCATCACGCTGGCCAAGTGCGGATTGGTAGACTTCACACTTATCGATAACATTCAGATGTGTAGGTTTCCTCACGATGTTTTCGTTCATCGTTAAAGCAAGTGATAATTATTTTCTAATACGCACATAACTTCGAGAAATCAGACGCGCATACGGGATTCATAGCTCGGACCCCCAGTGTGAGAGGCCGGAATCTTAACGAGTACATGTGGGATTCAAACTCGGACCCTCAAAGTGAGAGTTCGAATCTTAACCACGAGGCTATCACTGTTTATTATAATTTACTAAACATTAATATGAGGTGTGTGATGAGACAACTATCGTATTCTAATCCTTTAATCTTCGTGATCTTGTATGTTTCAATTTAATAATAATTCAATATGTTAATCCAATTTATGTACTTCCGTACGGAAGCTGAAATATTATAATAGGGAGTATAAGATCACGGTGCTCATAAATATTATATTATATTTAATAGCGACAGGCCAGATACTTGAGCGATGTGCAGGAACAATGACACTTATTCCACCGTATCAAGTGTCATATTTCGTCGCATATAAATCGATAACATACAACGCAAATAAATGTATGAAGGACGCATGTGTATTTGACGTAAGAACACGCTTCATGACTATTTAATTGTTATTCGAATATATTCGGTTTTTGTATTACATCCGAGCCATTCGGTTGAAGACGATTGTTTAGCGGAATATATTCAATTCTTTTATCTCGTGAACGAATATAGTGATACAATATTTACTTTTATTAGTTTAATTTTGAATATAATATCGTATTATATATGTAAATATTTTGTGCAATACAAAATTATTACTGCTCAATACAAGCAAAGCCCTAAGTGACTTCTATAAAACGCATCAAATCTTCCAATCATTATCTGAATTGCAGGAAATATAACAATGTTCCGGATTGTTAGGGCTAATACAGCCGCCTTACACGGTGTGTAAACTGGAGCACATTTGCCAATTGCAGCAATTTATCATACGTTTTCCACCCACGCACCATGTTCTCAGTATGAGCGCAAATTATCACACAATGACATTCCGGACGAACGTCTGCGCTTGCGCACACCCAATATTGTCATGAAAATAGATAGGTATGTTTTGTTTATTACCTATGATCAGTTTATATAATATTTAATCATTATAAGTGCCTACATGATTTGTTACTGTAACTAATTGTTAGTTAAGAAAGTTCTCGTGTGTGATATAATTTATCATTGTGTCGTCATTGCGTCTGGTTCCGCTTTCCGATTCAGTTTCCTTCCACCTTAAAGCATTTTCATCTCGGGTGGTTCAATGCCCTCAGCAATTACGTGAAGCAAGGCCTGCCGAGTTAACTTCGAATTATGGTCTCGAAATTACGCGGAATGAATCGTTGAAGACCTTTTGAATGCAGTTATTCAAGTGTGTTCGTAATGGCCGATTAGTAAATCGGTGTTTGTGTTGCGTTGTTATTGTCTGGTAACGTTTAGAATTAAGTGGGTTAGCGGGTTTCCAATTCGGTTCACGTTAGGTTAGCACATCTTTACGTTTTATTTTTGGTGGAAAACATTCGTGGTGTGAATCGTATGATCTAAGTTTTCTCTATGTTTCATATTTTGGACTTCTCGTGTGATAAAACGTGACAAGGATCGAGAACATTTTTTTTGATCGTTAGATTTGGAGAACACTTTTCTATCATGTTTTATTATAGGACCATGCGTGGGTTTATCTATTGATAATATTATCAAAAACATTTGAATTTTATCGTAAATACATCTTTAATACTAAATTGAAATTCCTAATTGTTACAGAGGTGTATTCCCATGGAAGAGCAGTTCATCGTCCAAAAGCCACGACTCGGCATCCAGCACCACTCCGAGCGTGACTTGGAAGATTTTCGGCAGTAAGTCCAGTGGCAACCTGGCCGCTAAGGCGTTGACATCCGAAGCGCAGAAGACGTTGACCCCGACATCCTCCGTTACGAATACGCCGCATCACCACAAGAGGCAGGGGAGCTCTGCCAGCGAGAAGCAGTTCGAAGACCTTGTTGCTAGCTCTATAGCTCTCATTCAACATGATCGGTAAGTTCAAATTTGTTTATGTTCTAAGGCATAAGCATAATATATTATTGAACTAAGCTAAGCTAAGAATTTAGCTTAGTTCTATAATTTAGGCTATGAACAAAACAGGATGGAGCGAATTTAATCCTATTAATATATCAAATTCTAAAATAATAACCGCATTGCATTGCTGTACCGCGGTTAAGTATATTCCAGGCCTCCCCCAGTTGTGGGAAGAGACCTGTGCTAAACGGTGGGAGATAAAAATATGTATAGCCAACACGAATGATAGTCATTATCGCCAGTTTGTCAATAAAACCGGAATACGAATCCTACATACATCCTATCAATGTTTTGTTACGTCCTGAAATTATATATATAGAGAGGCGATAGCATGACCGTATGAAGTTGTGCCCTATACTCAGGGCACAGAGTTCTATGTTAGAATGGTATGGTTTTTCGTAGTCACGTGCGAATTAGAAATTAATTATCACTTGTTTTAACGCTAAAAGGAAAAATACTTGATGGTTCTCCATAATGATCTCAAACATACGTGCATTCTACCAATCCGCACTTATCTAGCCTACGGGCAAAATGATTCTTATTCCAAGAGAATATGCGCCCAGCAGAGGGATGGTAATGGATTAATGCATATTATACATATACGTATGTATTTTTTGGCCTTTCACGCTAGAAGACCGAGTTGGAACTCGATTATTGATGTCACGGATATTAATTAATGGATTTATAATTATTTCCTAACTTTACTGTTCTTGTTTATTTAAAAAAAAAGGTGAATTTGAATTATTCACTTGACTTCTGTTTAAATGATATCAAATTATGCAGTTGAATTTTTTTAGCTTATAAAATACATTCCCTTACAAGTACGCCACTTTGGACGCCTGCAGGTATTAAATGTTTAAACATATTGCGACAGAAGTGCCGAACGTTGGTGCACGTATAATTATGTCCATTGCCTAAGTTTTCTAATGCTACCATACTATTTGTAGAGCGTACGTAATCTATAAAGTCCTATACTTATATGGGTGTAATTATTATGTCTCTGTGATTTCTAAATAGATGCAATTTTTTACGATTACTTGTTTCTTTTCACGATTTCAAAACAATCATACTCATGGAAACGGCTGATCCTATTTGAATATGATGTTTACATCATGATAGAGACATTTTCAGGAGTATTGTATCCTACTAGTTTTTCAAAAATATCTACTGTACCGCAGGAAATCACATTTAACGGTCCACTGATGGGCGTAAGTTTACTAGAGAAGTGTTATTACCACCAGTCCAAACCATCTTGTGCCCTGTTAATCCAGGATTTCTTCTACATACCATGAGCCAACTGGGCGAAGGACGACCTTTGCTCCTTTTGATTAGACTTGGTAGCCGCTTGAGAAACTTTCACCTAAGGGTTATCGGTCTTCTCAGCCTTGTGACCGATGCATTGACACAGCCTGCTAATTCTGCGACCTATGTCGCTAAGCTTAGTTATTTAAGCCTGGGCTGGCCCATATATGTAGGCCAACTAGACAACTAGGCGAATTAGGCCTCAGCACTTGGATTCGACGAGTGGTATGGTGAGGGTACAGGATGGGGACATTGGCGACACGATTACAATGTGCGATGATTAACGGTTGGGGCCTCTCAAGTCGTTCGCCTAGGCGCGGCAAGATTGCTCGAAACGATTCGATTTCGTCTCTGCAACCTGACGGCACTGGCTATGCCTTTACTAACATAAATACCCCGTCGCGTATCTAACGTAGCTTTGTAACACGTTGACTGGCTCTCTATCTTTCGGATAAGGACTGTAATGGAAGACCACGTCTCAGGTCTATAGGTCAACACTAGCAACACATGCCTCGAACACGATTTCAAGCGTGGAGAAATATTAGACGAGAAGATAATATTCTGTATTTTCCAAATAGTACTACTATGGTTTAATAAAATCACACAACAGTCGCCAAGTGGATGGGCATGCAACGATTTAGTAGTAATTATTCACATTAGAGCGTTCACTTCTTAATCTCCAGTTCAATACCCTCTGGTCGATGTAATCTCCGTGCAACGGCCCAGGGATCATGAGGTCACGGATTTATAGACCCATGGATGTGCTCATGAATTTTTATGTCCCATTTGAATGTTACGACATAGATACTGTCGTGAACCTTTTATCTCTGCAAATGCAGCTGCCGTTATTAATATTAATGTGCAGTGAGATATACGTAATGACGGCTTTTAGGTTTAGAACGATTTAGTTTGTAGGTGTAATTCAAATTGATTGTGATTCAAGTTTAGGCATGATTTCGGTCCTCCTTTGGCGATGTCTGGATTCTTAGGCACGATCAAGTGACATTCGAAGTTATGTGAGCTTCCTCGGTCATGTCTGGGTTCGGTTCATTGACACGAACCGAACCCAGATATTAATTTATAACTTTCTTTAACGGTGAAGAAAATCACATCCCTGAGAAATCTCTATAATGTTATCAGAACTGTATAATGTCTATCAACCCTTTCGTTTGACCAGTGTAGTTGACTATAACCTTAATATGGTAGATATTCTCGTTCTGAAAGTTAACTCATGTCCAGTAGTGGGCTTGTAATGAGTTGATGATTGGGAATCTTTCATTACGTTCCCAATTTTTGCTACGCTTGTTCGTACCATCACCGAGCACTCGTCGTTCAAGCTTTGCAGACTCATCCGCGTAAATAATAGTACATGTGAGAAGTCTTGTCATGTTATATTAAAGGCAGCTCAAACTTGAACCAGAATAGTATTCTTATAAGTACTTTTAAGAATTCTCAGAAATCAGAAGCAAAACCATACTAAAATGTGATGCGATGATTTTGCGTATTTATTACTTTTCGAGGCCAAAATCACTGAATCGACTTATAAATTTGGCGAGGAGAAGTTAACACAATGTGGAAGGCCTTTTGTCCCATACTCATGAGAAGATTACATAAAATTGTGTAGTAGTTGAAAGCTCGATGAGCTCATGTATACACGCGACATCTACTCATAACGTTCCTGTCTCTTAAAGTCAACGCGGATGAAGTTGCTTGTATAGCTAGTCTTTCATATGCCACTGGTACAATCAATATGCTCCAAAACTAGGTTAGCTCAGTGTAAATGGATTAAACCGTAAATTAATCGACTATTGGATGTCACTTAAGGAAAAGTATTCAGTTCTAATGATTAGAACAATTTCAAGGTGAAGCGGGGACCGCACGCTAAGGCAGCGAAGGTGAAAATGGCCCATAATATGAATTGACATTTTAACATTTTTTATTACATAAAAGTGATATTTTAACATTTTTTATAACATAAAAGTGGTTTCCCAACATGGAGTTCACCTGATTGTAAACATTAATCGTCTGATAGTAAGATTCTGGCCTCTCAAACTAAGGCTCCGGGCTTCGAATCCCGTATGCATCTCTGATTTTTCGAAGTTATGTGCGTATTAGAAATTAATGATCACTTGTTTTAACGGTGAAGAAGTACATAGTGATGAAAATCTACACATCTGAGAGTTCTCTGTAAAGTTTTCGACGGTGTGTGAAATCTACCAATACGCACTCGACTAGCGTGGTGGACTGTGGCCTAACTTTTCTCCTGAAGATAACCCGTGCCCAGGAGTGGGACAGTAATGGGTTGATGATGACGATTGTAAGTGATTACTGCCGCTCATGGACATCTGCAGTCAACCACAAATAGCATTGAGGTCTTACCCTCAGGTAGGCTTTGCGACTTCCAAAAACTAAGTTAGAACGCCTCATGTGTCCTTTGTACCATTCAAATGAGAACACAGCAGCGTTTGAGCCTGTTGTCACAAGGCAGAAATAGGTGTGACGGTGGTGCCTTTAGAGTCAAATCTGCCTTGAATAAGATTCGTTTTTAAAGGTGGTAGAACACTTCATGGCTTTACTGTGACGTCACCGCCATGTTAATTTCTGTCGAATAACGGAGAATAACTGCTGTATCCTAAAAGTACCACAAGACCACATGTCTAGGGTAATTGGCGTAGTTGACCTCAAAATGTCATCAATGTCGATTATCATTATGTTCTCAATGATTGACTGTCCTGTAACTAAATATTAATCATATGTCAATTTGTTGAAATAGGGTCGTCCAAAACTCATAAGCTTTAGGTCAACGTCCACGCAAATGGCCCTTGATGCGTCCTTAGTTTGTAGGAGTGGTATGACCGATACAAAGCGACCGAAGGTTTCTCTACCAAATTTATTTAACGTCAGTAAATTCAAAGTAGGACGTTACAACCCCTAATTTTCGGGTGGACGTGGACTAGTGACCTTCTATAAGGTCGTTATTCTTGAGGGTGAGGCTTGTAACCCGTCCGTATAAAAATACCACTTATTTTTAAATATATTTGTCCTCAGTTCAGTTAACGGAAGGTACTGTACAATACTTTCAATTTTTTTTTGCAATGAACTTGTCAAAATTTGTTACTTGTGACCACTAAACACAGTACCTTATTTTTAATTTAACTTTTACAAAATATATGTATACTTCAGCTTTCACAAAAAAAATCTAATAATTTGTATGGCACTCTCGTTGTTTTTTTTTTTCATTTTTATGATAAACTGTGTACCTAAACAGGCATATTATATCATTATTATCATAGGACAGGCGTTGTGTCATTAACACCTCAATTTTATTATATTCAGATAGTAGACTATCTAGCTTGCTTGGTGTCACACTATATACATATAACGTGCCTCTAGTCCAATTTCTACATATAAGTGCAAATGACGTACCAAGTTCCAACTAAGTCACAAACTTTGTAGGTGAGGAGTTTGACCGACATTCTGTGTCCCAATAAACTTGCGGTTTTCACCATACGTCCATGTCACGCCCCGTCTGAGGTTTATGTAATTACTATTAACTTACAATAGTGAAATTGTAGCTTAAGCGATATAGCCAGCGCTTCCCGGGTATATGTGGTTTGTCTTTGTGTGCTGGAAATAACAAAGAGAATTTATTACTTCCTCGTACAGAATTCAGTTTTGTGGTTTTTGGTCCTTCGAGCCAGACGCAATGTTTACCTTGGTAGATTCATTAGCATTACGTTCATGCGTATTTTAACTTATAATTGTGAAATCATAGCTTAAGCGTTTTATGGTTAGCGCTTCCCGGGTATATGCGGTTTGTCTTTATGTACTGGAATTACAATTTCTTACTTCCTCGTAAAAAATTCAACTTGGTAATTTTTGATCCTTTGAGTCAGACGTAATATTTATTTTAGTAGATTCATGAGCATTGCGTTAATGTGTATTGGTGTGGTTATTGACTTAATTAATTATACAAGTTTATTAAAATTCGCGCTTATGTACAATTAAAATTAAATTGTACCATGAACCAGAGAAAAATATATTATGTTTTATGTAACGTGTACAGTAGTTGTAAGCCTCTTTTACAAACAGATGAATACTTCTAAGGTTTCTGTCAGACTTAGCAGAGAATCCTGTGATCTGCGTGACCTTAGTCCGGTAAAATCCAATATCATGCAACGTGAATCGTTGCGTATGAATATTCCTGTTCCAATCATTTAGAAATTGCGCGTTCTATTACTTGCGAATTTTCCAATCTGACTTACTAAGTCAATTAGTAATATGTTGATTCGAATTGAATTTATCCAATAGAAATCATTTTAGAATAATTGTGGTTTAAGAAAAAGTTAAGAAAAGTCTTGAAAAAGATTAAAAATCTGATCTGAAACCTTATATATTATTGAAAGATGGGAAAATGTGACAATTTCCCAGAGTTTAATAAATGTAATCTGAAACAGAATTTCAATCATATTTTAAAATAATAATTGGATTTTTAACAATAACTTTGAAAAACGATCATTGTAGAGAAATTATTGTTAGAACAAAAAACAAATGTACAAAATTATTTAAGATTTTGATTTTATACATTTTTGAATATATCTGATGCGGCCAACTACAGCTGCGATCTCTCAAAGGCTCTTAAAACAACCTAACAATACGACGACTGTATATACAATTGTATAATACGAGATATATAGATATACACCGTACTCCATTTGCATGAAGAAACCAAATATGAATAAATCTTTATTCATTTGTCGATAGCTTTTTAGCTTCTTCAAGTGGAATAACTGTATCTTGTAATTCTTTTGTGTAATTAACTGTAAACATATTTATACACTACGCGAAATCCGTTTAGCTTTAAATATTTTACTATTCTTTAACCAATAAATGAATTTTGGCTGTGATTTCGTTTCAGTATTGTTTTTAATGAATCCAACGGTTTTTATCTAAATTATGTTTATATTTATGGTGAATCACTTATTGCCAACATATTTCGTTAAATGTTTCTAAGAGGCTTCTATTAATATTATTTTAAATAATGAGTTTAGGTTAAGTGTAAGCTTGTATTCAAATTGGTCTGTTAGTATGTATGTGTGTTAAGGTAAAATCTGCAAGCATCAATCGCACTCAATAACTTCACATAAATATGAGTATACGGGCACTCTAACATTTGGAACTGCTGCGGTAATTATATTTTGGTACAATTACGGCGAAGCCAAAAGGAGGGGTTACGGAGGTCATACACGTTAGGGTTTGTATGATGGTTTTAGCCTTGCATGCACAACCGACAGGCAAACCCTAGCGTGTATGTGATAAAACTGTACAGTTATCGGTGCATGTACATGCAACCATACCTGTCGGTTATGCATGCACGGCTAAAACCATAATGCAAACCCTAACGTGTATGGCCTCCATTACACGTTTCGCAGTCTATGTATGTATATTTGTATGTGCGTTCCACCGTAGCGACTAAACTACGCATCCGATTTTCATGAACGAGGTGTCAATTGATTCGTAATAACGTTCCTGGTGACATGGGCTTCATTTTATTAAAATCGTTGTTATTGTAGTCGGGATACAGATTTTGACACTTTTTTGCTTGGTATGAATTAATTATACATATGTATATTTCAGAGTCGTAGAACCTTGCGCGGTTCGACTCCAGAGGCGTCACCGCTGCTTTTATTTCTGTTCTATAACAGTAATATTAAATGCTGATATGTTCTGGTTTAAAGTGTGTGGTAAGGAATGCATACTGCCAAAGGAACTTTAACCCAGTACTCAGGGGTATCAACGCAACTGAGGTCAGCCTCTAGTACGACTTCAATATTATTTGGCAGTGAATTCTTGTCTTCGTATGGACTACATGCTCAATTGCTACTTCTACGTCTAAAAATATATATTAGATATAATATCATGGAACGTTTAGGCGAAGTTCTAACGGCGTGTCCGTTGCAATCTGTCCGTGACCGCCGGGAGCGAGCGGGTAACTCAATAACAAGCCACTCCACTTTCAAGTACCCGCTTTCATCGAAGGGAATTTGCTAGGGATGGGAACTGAGTGCTTTTACTTCTTTACCCGTGGTCCTATAAAATGATAGGTTGGTTTTAAGTTAATATGCCGGGAAGGGGTACTCTTTCTGAATGTGAGGGCATAGATTGTAGAATTGTGCTGGTTGGTAGACCTTTGAGAACTTTATGGAGACCTCTCAGCAGTGTTGGTTTCCACACGATATTTTTAATAATCGTTAGAGCATATGAAAATTAATGTCTAATGTGCAGATCCCTTCGAAAAATTAGATGTGTGTGCCCGAAACGGGTCAAAATCGCTATGGCTTGACGCACGCAAGTCCATTTCACTACACTGGGTCGACTGCATTTTGTAATCCTAATTTTTTTAAAGACATATTTCACAATGGAAAGTGTCGCGCATATGTAGTATTATTTATAATAGTCCCATTTCGATAGTAACGTGATGTGACGAAAATAGCCGCCAACAATTAGCCGCAAAAAATTGGCGGTAATTTTTTCTACGTTTTTTCGCCCGCAATTGTCGTTCTAATCAAATACATAACCGAAGGAGGCGGCGTCGTGCAGTCGGCAGCGATGACGAGTCACGAGCGAGCCAGCGAACAAGTTGCATAGTGGATAGCCCATTACCAGGGAATTTCCTGCCCGGCTACAATTACCGCCCCCGATATGCCCACTCGCGTGGTTATACTCGTGCATTTACAAATTGATTCCTACGTAGAGTCGTTAGGTACAGTTAGTTGTGCTGATGATAGGTACGCCGCATCCAGGCCTGTTTATTGTCTCGCGCGTCGGTCCCCAAGAATTGTTTTAAGTTGTAGGAACTATCGTTAAACTTATTCGAAATTTGAATTCGAATTCGAATTACTCTGAAATTTTAGTGCTTTTGCGTTTAAGTTAATTTGAAAATTGTACAAGAATTGTTTTTGGGGGCTTGCGTTTTTTATATATACAAGTTTAAAAATATATATATTTTTGAAACTAATGTAATAGCTGCGATCTATTTAACCAATAGCAGGGATAGCCCAGTGATAGCCTAGTGGTTAAGATTACGGCCCCTCATACTGGGGGTACGAGGTTCAAACCTCGCACGCACCTCTGATTTTTCGAATTTATGTGTATATTAGAAATTAATTATCACTTGCTTTAACGGCGAAGAAAAACATCGCGAGAAACATCACATCTAAGAGTTCTCTATAAAGTTCTCGAAGGTGTGTGACGTCCAATCCGCACTTGGCCAGCGTGGTGGACTATGGCCTAATCCTTCTCATTCTGAGAGGAGACCTGTGCCCAGCGGTG
>DWKL01001292.1:0-15015 GCA_018249415.1 Phareas burnsi | reverse complement strand
CGCTCCCAGAGGGAATCTGATTTCTAGTCAGACGCCTTAACCGCTCGGCCACGACTGCTTGTAGCTGGGTATTGAAATTATCAATCTTATTTCTCACTTCTGTACACTAATTCGATAAATTACATTATATATATTTATCATGTATGTATGTATGTCAGTTGAAATGTTATTTTTGGATGTTGTACGGGAAAGCGCGTACGTTTTACCGAATAATCATTTGCGCTATGACCCAATTTTTGATAGCTCAATATTATGTGTAAATATGTTAGTTCGTAAAGTAGCAAATGAGCATGCAGGCCACCTAATGTTAAGTGGTAACCACAGGCCATGAACACCCACATTCAACCTCAAACGAAAACGGAGTTCCGTTTGAGGTCGTAAATGGATGCGTCACTTCTCCTGAGGACTAAGATGGTCGCCTCGCTATATGTGTGCCTGGCAACCGCACCTCTTCAACCGAAATACAAAAACTGCTTTACGGTAGATTATGAGGGCGGCGGTGGTACTTCCCCAGACGAACGTTTGTTCTACCACCTATACTCATATAAAAACCTAGTTTCGTGTAGAATATATTTATTTTAGGTTATTATAGTTTAGTCCGGTCTTTCATTTTATATTAGATACATGGACACGGTCGACCCGTACAGATGTTTATTTAGATACTTTGTTTATATACTTAGCTAGATACTGTACAGACATATTTGATATTTACATATGGAATATATATATTGAATAGGTGGTAGCACAATCGTTCGTCTGGGGAAGTATCCCCGCCGCCCTCATAATCCGCCGTGAAGCAGTTATGTTTCGGTTGGAGAGGTGCGGTTGCCAGGCACACATATAGCGAGGCGACCATCATAGTCCTCAGGAGTAGTGACTCATCCATATAAAACCTCAAATGGAACTTCGGTTTTGTTTGGGGTTGGATGTGGGTGCCCATGGGCTGCGGTGACCACTTAACATCAGGTAGCCTGCATGCTCGTTTGCTAAAAAAAAACAATCAGGCCAAGATTGCTGTGGCAGACCTTTAAATAGAGCTGCAGTGCCCAAAATGCATTTTATATGGAGTACTCCCATTTTAATTATACTATTTATATATGATTACATAAAATAAGAAAAGTTTGCATATCATTCATAATTTGTATGTATGTATTGATAGTGATGTGATTAATAAACGCGAGACAAAAAATAGCCGCCAACATTTGTCTCCTTTTTATTTATACGTCTTTTTGCCCGCGATTCTTTGTCTATGAATACGTAACTAAAGTTCGATAATTTAGAAAACGAAAAAAAATATATATTTATTTATTATATTTCTATATATTACCATTTTTAATTAATTTTTAGGCTTTATAATTTGATTTTTGATAAAGTGAATATATCACTTATTTTTTCTCTATTTTTCAATTTCAGATCTACCTATGTTACAAAACACCAGGATATTCCTGCTACCGCTCCCGTTGCTGTTCCTGGCCTACCTGGGCACCCTGGCGGCAGGCTGGAACCTGAGTCACATGCTAATGGACTTCTACCACTATAGAGTACTATAACATAACAATAAATATTTCATTGTCTGTACGTCTGCAGACAATGAAATCTTTGTTGAGCTCGACTCATACATTGGGATTGTGCCTGGCTGGCTTGTTCCTTTTTTGAATAACCGAATGAGAATATAGTCACTTTACTTAATTGAACACTTGATGCCCATGGACATCTACAAGCGATCCAAAATAAGATAGGAATTCTACTTAAAATGCAACGCACCGTATGCGTGCGGCTCGGAGAGTAAAACACCACAGGTGTTTGCTGCAGTCGATGTGTTAACACTGTGACTGCAGCATACGCAACTACCGTGTTTTACTGTCCGAGCCACCCGTGCGGCTCGCACGCATTCGGTGCGTGCCGCCATACAAAAACACGCCTATTGTGTTGCGCGCCGCACGGGTGGATTGTTTCGTATATTAGCCGCCGCAGTCAGTGGCTGCAGCGCTAATATTCGAAATGTTTCCCGCAGTCTTGGAGCGTACCCGAACGCAAGTGCGGCCGCTTACTATATATCTTTATTGGTATATCTCATCTTATTATATCTAGATTATAAGCAAATGCTTATAATATCATCATATTTTTTTTACTAAAGTCAAAAATGTCATCACAGAATATATATTTTTGTGTCTATAATGTTAAGGATGTCATAATCAGTTTCGTAAACGGCGTGGGTACGAAGCAACCATACAGGTCTGACATGCTACGGATTCCAGGTTCAATTCCCTGCCAGGAAGACTTCTAAGTGATGAAGTTATATTTGTCCTGGGTCTGGGTGTTTGTATACTCGTCTTTGTATGTATTCATGGCACCTACGACACAAGGAATACTTGTGTGGGTTTGAGTGTAGAAAGCGTTATTATTATTATGAAACAGGCATGTCATTATGTAATAATCATTAATAATTTAATTATTTAGAAGATTCATATGTAAATAAAACGCGTTTATTTAAAATATTTAAAATTGTCTTTTATTTATTCCTTGATAACTTAAAAAAGATATAAATAATAATATCATATGTAGCTTGTAATACTTGGATCCGTGACGTATGTACATACGTCACGAGTCACGTCACGTCATCCGAGTAATTTAATGCTAGTGATAGATGTCACATCGACGTCTAATTTACAGATATCATACAAATTATATGTTAATATAAAAGATTATCGGAAATTTAATTATGCATAAGATTAATCATCATCGAGAATTATGATTTCGTCTGTGGCGATAGGTTTAGGCCTTTGTTCCGGCTCGGAGAACGGCAGGGATTTCTTCGCTTCAGGCTTCTTGCCCACGACTAGGGGCTGTTTTGCAACCGTAGTTTTCGTTATAGTCAGGGAAGATGGCAACCGACTGATCGATTGGCTTATCTCCCGCGACACGCCGTCATGCGGTGTCGCTTTCGACGCTGACGGCAAGTTCTTCTGTCGTTCTGCCAACTTTTCCTGCAACGTTTTCCCGGGACTGACTTGTTGGTGGGGCATCGACGGTTTCTGGTGCATCGCAGCGTTCACGGTAGACGCGGCCAAGTGCGCCTGCGCGGGCACGGAGCTGTGCGCGTGGTGCCCACCGAACGAAGACAGGTTCGCGGTCATCGATGCGGGCAGCGTTGGCAATACGGTGCCCATGCTGGGCGTCAAAGATGGCGCCGACTTCTGACTGGTGATAACGGATGTCGGAATCGCTTTAACGACCGAAGTAGTTTGCGAAGTCGCCTTGGGCACTTTTGCCTGAGAACTGACAGGAGCGGATCTGTTCGCCGAACCCGCTTTCGGTCCACGCTTTTGTGTCTTTGGTGGCGGGAGATTGAAAGGCGAGAACGACTGTCCTACACATTGTCGGTAAAACTCAGCTTGGAAGGAGTTCTGTAATGTGTATTGTAGTGACGATTGCAATGTGTTCTGTAGAGCCATGGTGGCGCTGATGTTGCTTAGATAAGATAGGGATAGCGCCGCAGCAGCTTGTTGTGTCAGTAACGGATCATTCAGCAACGGCATATAGTTTTGAAATGCCGCAGCCATATCTTGCGCCGATAATTTTGGCAGCGCAGACGCTTGGCTTGTGGCCGGCGATGGTGACACTGGTGGTTTGGGATCAAATTTTTGTGTTGCAATTACAGTTGCTTTGACGCTCTCTGCAACTTTAGCGGCCTGCTGCTTCTGTGATTTCACTGGATGAGTTTGTTTCAATGACTGGCAATACTTCATGCTGAGATCGACCAAATTCTTGTTCTCAAGAGGCCCATTGTTGAGGAGTTTGTACCCATCGATGATTAAATTTATAAACAATTTTGAATTTGGTTGTTTCTGCGTTCGTTGGTACGTTTTATAAATGTCTATCATCAAACATTTCAATGCTTGCCGCTCAACGTCATTAGTCTTTATGTCGGCTTGTTGACTAAACTTTATTAACTGACCCTTTAATGATTGGGCACATAAAGAAAGGGCCTGTTGAGCTAATTCTTCCCTATCAGAGTCACGTAAGTACTGCTTCCCTTGATCTGGCACCTTTTGTAAGTAAAAACTCAGATATAATAATGTTTTGTGGTCATCGATTTCTTTTAATATCTCCATTGTAAGTAAGACAGATCTATTCATGTGAAACGCGAAGCTGCCTCCCCTATCTATTTCTTTTGGAGGTATTTTCCAGATATTGTTGAAGAAGTTCGAGCTTTTTCGTTCGCTGAACAAACCCCCAAGTTTTTGACCGAATCTCGATGTAAATGTTGACAACATCAGGTCTCTGCATCTTTCTATGTTTTTACCTTTTTTATAGTAAAAATGATAATGAGCGAGGCGGTATATCGCCTTGTAGTGCTGTGGGAAACGGCTCGCGCAATCTTCCAAGGCGTCGAGACACGCGGAACTGATCTTCATGATCTCATCATCCGTGAGCGCTTTAGTTTCATTAGAGGATTTGCTCGAAGTGTCGCTTTCTCTGGAATCGTTACTGCTGTCCGAAGTAGATTCACTGGAACTAGAATCCGATGATGACGTAGAGGAAGTGGAGCTAGAGCTTTCTTCTTTTCTTTCCGGTACGATATTCTGATTTGGTTCAGATGGTTCCTTCTCGTTTTTTTCATATTTTTCGTCCAACTTTTGATCGTTCGTATTGTCCACTAATACAATTGTATCTTCACTCTCTTTTATTTCGACGGCTTGTTCAACTACTGCGTCTTGCTCAACAGTTTGAGTTAAGTTTTCAATTGGCATTTCCTTAATAACAGACCGCTCAGTATCATAAGAAACCGATCTCCTAACTTTAGCAGCCGCGGATTCTAATTTAAGTCTTTTTGCTTCGTGAGTATCTTCCTCACCGGCGTCGCTAATAGATCTTTTAAGAATATTTGCAGCTTGAATTGGTTCGTCAGGTTTGGACTCTACTTCTACCGCTGTACCACCTTCTTGCTTCTTTTTCCTTGTAAATGGTCCTTGTAACCATTCTTCAATGTAAGTTGAAAACACTTTTCCAACTGATGCTGGTATCGGTTTATTCTCATGTTGTTCGATATACTTAAGAATTGACGCATGAATCCTATAATGCAACTCTAAAACCTCTATACAAAGATGCGATGGTGTACTGTAATTAATTTTTGCAGGATATGTTGCTTCAATTTCTTCCAAACATTTTATTCCTTGCAAATAATAATCTAAATATACTGATGGCGATTTATTTCGTTTCTCTGCTACTTTTCCCAACATATAGTAAATTTGCCATGTATCATTTGTCTTTTCACTATCGTGACTTCTATTCATGTCTGCTAGCACTGTGCTAAAACATTTCTGTGTAGTATCTAACATATCTTCCTTTTGCTTCTCGAGAGACTCAAAGTCTTCCATACTAAGTGACTCGCTAGCTTGTTTCAATAATCTCGAACAAAACGAATGTACGGCGTAAACGAAACTTCCATATTCGATCCTCACATCCCTGTGAGCAGGATTCAATTGTAACGAGCGCTTAAAACATCTGATTGCTGTTTTTGCGGGGACCAAAAATTCTTTGTCGTTTTTAAGGTTTTTACATGAATTTAGTAAGTTTTCAAGTTTTATAGCCATACACAACGATATCTGGGCCCAAGACTCGAAACGGTCGTTATTCACAATAACATCGAGAGTATTATATTTGATGCCCATTACTGTTTCTTTCTTCTTGAAGTAATAATCGCCTAATAGAAAATAAATGTCTTTCATTTTATATGGCAAAAGGGTTGGAATCACTGGTGTTTTTTCTTCAATTCCTGTCATATATTTTTCCATCTCAGGAAGATGTTTAGCTGGATCACATTCTGGGGGTAGCAATGCTAATATTTGAGTAAACAAAACCTCAGTGTCAACAGTAATCCCGGGTATTTTGCCCTCCAACCTGGGCAGCTCAACCGGTCGAAATATTTCATACAATTGTTGTGCCCTAAACCAATCTAAAGATTTGGGAGTTCCGTGGTGGTCGGACAAATATTTTAACTTGTGTATTCGTGAAGGATGATTATATAAACAAAAAACGCATTGTTCTATGAACTGACAAACAATTTCCATGGATTTGGATAGAGAAGGCGAACGTAGGCGTGGTACAACTGTGTCGAGAATAAAATAAAGAAGTTTCCCATCATATTTAGTACACCATTCTTTGTGACCCAACTGCTCATGACCAATAAACAATACCATTAATGGGTTAGGGACATCAGACAATTCTTGATCTGTAGGAGATCTGCCTCTGCCCTGGTCCTCTTCTCTTTGTAAAATGTAATGCATCAATATCCATGGAGTAACAGTATCAAAAGGCATATCTGATGCTTTGGTCTCTATTTGGTGACCTATGATTCTGATGAGGTCCTCAAGTCCTTGGCTCAGTTCCTTGGGCATTATCCAATCCAAACACGATAAGCCTTCACTGTTAAGTATATGCTCAATGCTGCATAATATTTTCACAACAGTAAGAGTCCACTTTTCATAATCAGCAGACCCAGAAGTATAACGGAAATAGTGATTTAAGGCTTCGTGTAGACATGTGAATGACCACTGAAAACACTTCTCTGTTTTACCAAGAGCCCAATATGTATCTAAAATTATTGTTAAGTACACAGCAAAGTCCAATGACACTTCATCCTCCTGTTCTTTAGCTAAGGTTTTGAAGTGTTCAAAAGTGTCAATTACAATAGCAGTAACCTCTTCATAACTACCTTTACTATACAAATCTGCAACTGTTTCTAACTTCATATTTCTCTCTATGAACTTCATACGTTCCAAAATTTCATTTATATTTATATTAGGTTTATATGTAAAATTAATAATGTTTAAATTGTAGGATTCACGGTGATCCCCTAAACCATCAAATTCATACAAAAGCTCATAAAGGCTATCCAATTCAAGTATATTACATCTATTTAACAAATGTGTGTGTATCTTAATCCAAAGCTGACGTAACATGTATTCTAAGCAATCGGTGCTAACAAATATGTGAGGTTTTAATGATAATATAATTCCAATGGACTCAATCACACTAAAATCGTGTGATTTATTTTTATCTGAATTAAGTTTCAGTTTTTCATTTACTGTTAACTCCTCTGTTAATAAATTAACGGCTGTGTAATGTATAATTTCTGGCTGATTGTCATCTGTACAAGCTGGAATATCAATATGATTGTTATAACATTTATTGGCATCAACAAACACTTTGATAAGTTCATCAGGCCACTTCAATTTCCATTTTTCAGCTAGGATAGCTAAGTATTCTTTTAGTATATCAATTATATCATGATTCTGTTTCATGTACTTATCAATGAATGATTGAACATCTTTTTGTTCTTCTTCAAATCCAAAGTACTTAAGTTCTGGGTTATCTTTATTTTTCTTGATCTTGTTCTCCTGATTGTCTTTTTTCTTTATAATTTCTAGTACTAGACCAATAGGGACCATTCTCCTTAATGTGTCATAAATTGTGTCATCTTTGGGTTTTTTACGCCCCGAACGACGACACCACTCCCATTGTTGCAAGTTTCTTATATCGCTACCTCGGCGCCGAACTGTATTTTTCTTCTGTGATTTAGGCTCCTGTGTTGATTCTATATCACTTTCAACCTTTTCTGTATCTGTTGCAGGCTTATCTTTATCAGATATGTCATTGTTTTCATTCTCTGAGCATATATCTATAATCTTTTCAGTATCCATCTTGTTCTCTTCTGATTTACTTTCGAAATCATCGGGTTTTCTATCCTCTTCACATATCTCCATTTTCTCTTCCTTTTTTCCTATATTAACTACCATTATTAGTGGACATGCATGACTATAACAATTTTCAGTCATGTAGTGATGCATATCCACTAATGCATTTCCCACAGCCATCCAACTCAACTGTGTAATTGGTTTCTTCAACTTTAAATGAGGCACTATATATTTGAACTGTTCCGCTTTCTGTTGCTCAATAAATGTGTCATTGATTTCCTTTGCTTCCTTGAGCAACTTCTCCGCAATTTCTTCATCAATTGGCTCATCATCTTTTTCATTCCATGAATATAAAGGATTGACATATTCTAAGTAATCCCTTTCAAACTTATACACTGTGTAAATATGACGTCTATACACTAAACCCCTCATGTAAGAAGGATCCAGTTGTAGGGCATCATAAATGATGGTGATACACTCTTTTCTTAAGTCCAGCCCTAGTAAAAGTGTAACGACTTTATCAATACAAGGCCAATGGCGCGGATAGCGATTCAGTCCACGTTGGAATGCGGTCAAAGCCTTCTCGTAGCGCTTTGTACGCATGTAAAGGAGCCCTAAGCGATGCCACAACGTCACATCTGTACCATCGAGCTCTGACGCAGAGCAGTATGCATCAATGGCAGCCTCCAACTCGCCGGCCGAACTCAGCATACCGGCTAGATTTTTGAAACATAAGTACTTCAAATTAAACAACGGGCCGGATACCTTCTCTCCTGGCGCTGGCTTTTTGACGTTGAAAAGCAGTTCGGTATCCAGTAAATCCTTGAGTAGAAGAGTGGCATCCGTAAGGTTTCCTTTTCTGTGAAGATCGAGCGCCTTAGCATATTGCTGAAGAGCGATCTCTTCGGGCGCTTCCCTCGAAACTCTCTCCTCGGAACCGCTTTCATCATCTGATTCATCGTTTAATGCTGATAACTTTATCATTCTACTCTGCTTATATTTGTTATTTATTTACATAAAAATAAAACCGACAAAACTATATGACAGTCTACAAAAACGTATTTTTTTAATCTCCAACTCAACTGTCAGTTTGGTGATTTTATAAATAAAGCTACATAAATTATTTATCTGCCCAGTATAACAATTAGTAATTATTTTATAAAAATAACTTCGTACATATTGTTGCTTTCAGAAAACAATTTCGTAATAACACATACACAGTAATAATTTTCATTTAAAATCTATGGTTTTCTCTTTAATGCATTTGTTAACTTAATTATCAATTTACTGAACATAAATAAGATAATAAGGATTACGACCTTTAGTAAATGCATAATTAAGACAAAAAATACAAAAACAAAGTAAAAGATTATTAATAAAAAAGTAATAATATACATCAGAAAACGCACTTAGGCCGAAAGTGAAGAATCCAAGGATATGTAACCCATTATTAAAAGCATAGTTTTGACATTTAATGGTAAAATTTTACTCTTAGAAAGTTTAGGTTATGTTATTGTTGTGTTCAATTTTCACACGATAATTAGAAAATAGATAAGCACAATGATATCCAACAAACTCTTGGTGAAACGTGCATGGCCTATGATCACACAAAACGCGGAGGCGCATCGGAAACCAAGATGGTTGCCGGTCGCAAAGAGTAAAATATATCGTATACCAAAACGTCCTGAAATCAGCCAGGAAGAGAGACTTGAGTTATTGCGGATAAATAATAATTACAACACACAAATGCGGGCCATCCGGCGATTTTTCCACGAGGAGATGATAAAGGAAAAATCATCGCTTGAGAGTGGTACTTCAGAGATGTCTCTCAAGCTAGAAGCAGAGGAATGGAAAAAGTGTGTGGAACTCAATGAAAAGTGGAACGCTCAGGTGGCGGCCGAGCGCGAGGAGCGGCGGCGACGAGAGCTGGCTGCGATGGAGGAATACGCTCTCGCTCGTATGGAAACCAAGGATAAACAGCTGCGAGAACGCGTGGAGAAAGCGTCGGCGGCGATTAAAATGCAGACGGTAGGTTTTTTGGTTATATGAACATTTGATCAATACAGGATATCCTTTTTCCACAACAAAAAACAGCATAGCAAAAACAGCTATGTTGTCCACTCGATGATCTTTTCTTACCATGGAAATGGCAACAAGCTCTGTTATGTGGTCAATTCAGCCCATGAACATTGTTACTGACTCCACAAGGACAATAGGACAATCCTATCCAAGATTGACCACAGCTGCAATCTTGCTTCTGAGGGCTAAGTTAGACCAGCTCATATTAGTATATATGCTTTATGACACCCACCCAAAATAGGTTTTCTTTATTATGTTTGAAGAGTAGCAAACAAGCGTGCAGGCTACCGGATGTTAAGTGGTCTCACATGAAGCCTCAAACAAAACTAAAGTTCTATCTAACGTTGTACATAGATGCATCACTACTTCTGAGGACTAAAATGGTCACTTCGCTGCAAGTGTGCCCAGCATTCGCATCTCTCCAACCAGAACACAAAAACTGCACCATGGCACATTATGAGGTTAGCAGTGGTATTTCTTTGGACAAACGATAGTTCTGCGATCTGTCAAACTTGTGTGAACCAGTTGAACTACAAACATTTCTATCATGTTTTATAACTGATTGTTATTAACGTGAATCATTATATTTATTTGCAGGAACTCAGTGCAACATTTATCACACCTGAGAATCTGGACGAGGCAATAGACAATGCTCTTGCAAACCCCGTGGACCATAATTTTGCAATAGACCTGAAAGGCAATCGATACCCTGGTAGAGACACTCCGATCAAGATGCAAGAGGAAAGAGAACAAAAAACACCTGAGGCGGCAACTGCATAAACATGATTTAAAACTAAATGTACAGTTATAATAAAAGTAGTATTAAAAAAGCATGTCCTAGTTTTTTTTTTTCTCACAGGGCCTTTACATTTTTTAAGAATACAGAATATCCTTTGTCAATTGTTATCATGATGTGAAGGTCATGTTATTGGTTCAGCTGTTTATAAGATTCTCCCCCCATACTCCATTTAAACTTTTTTTTATAAATAAATAAATAATGCTTTCTTGACTCATAGTCCCACACTACGATTCCCTATCATGGGTGTCATGGACAAAGATGAGTATACAAATACCCAAATGCAGAATAGAAATATAAGACTCATCATTTAGAAGTCTACCTGGCTGAAAATTTAACCCAGAACCCTCTATGTCAGACTGGTACGGTGACTGCTGTATATTTTGCAAAAAAAGCAGTTTCGAAATCAAGGTACTATAACTAAAAATAAAATAAACAAATTCTCTGTCATTAAAATGTTTCTTACACTTGATAAATGTGGTAACATATGTAAACATTTCCTTGTCGACTACAACTTACAATATTCACTATGTCACACGTAGTAATCAGAGTTCATCTCATCATAAAAAGTAATCGAGAATAACAATCCAAACGGTAATGAAACATCTATTTATCTATATGTATAAAGTTTATCCGCAAATCGGAGACTAAATTGACATGTTCATGTCCATTTATATAGGCATTTAAATTTTGACATTTACAAAGTGCCAAGTTGGTCTCCGAGATGTGTGGATGAATAAAATAGTAATCCCAAAATATGTACAACGCCATCTATTATTAAAACTTTCACACTATAATTACTTAATTATAAAAATATAAAAATCTTGAGGGTAATATTTTGAAGACACCAGGTGATAAAGGCACCACATTAATAATACTAAATAATACAGGTAATTTCCAAAAACTACAGTATGGTAACTGTATTTTTGTTACTGTTCAAGAGTAACACACGGGTGTGCAGGCCACCTGGTGTTAAGTGGTCACTGTAGTTCGTTGACACCCACATCTAACCTCAAACAAAACTGTTCTATCTGAGGTCCAATATAGATGCGTCACTACTCCCGAGGACTAAGACGGTCGCCTCGCTGTAAGTGTGCCGCAACCGCAGCTCTCCAACCAAAACAAACCGCTTCACGGCGGACTATGAGGCGGCGATGAGACTTCCCCGGGTGAACTATAGTTCTACCACCTACAGTTATAATATTTTATATAAAAATATTTTTTGTATTTTTAATGGCACTGATGTTGATATTAACATAAAAAATTGCATGCAATAGGCTTGTGGCTCTACAGCACTCGTTACGGTTATCCGTTTAATAAAATAAACATTTGAAAATAACATACTGCCTTTATCAGTTGATTTCCTTTGGACATAATGTAAGTAGGTAGTTGTTAAATAATAATGTAAACATATTTTATGCAAATAAACAAAATAAATTATAAACGAAACATTCTTTATATTTTTTCACAAAATGATTACTATAAATGTAGTAGATTATAAAACCCCTAGTAAAACAGGGGTTCCCAAACTTTTTCGTTTCATCACGCTGTGATAAATATAGCATTTTGTCGCTTGCATCGATCGAGATATGGTGCAATGACACCGGGTAGGCACAAGAATTGAAACAACCACAAGCGGAGGTTCACAAATTATTTATTGACAATACTGTTGCCGCTCGCAGTTACTTTGTTACAGCTTATCATAACAAAAAACTATGTATGTTGTTTGTTCTTGTTTCCAAAGCCGGGACTTCACACTTCACAGCGCCACTGTTTAACTCTTCATGGCGACCCAGGACACCGCATACACTTTGGGAACCCCTGCCCTAATACATAACATTTTTATATGGCTAAGACCATCTGGCGATAACTGTACTCTATTGACTAAAAATGCAATCAGAATAGGGCAAAACCTACGTTGAATGTGTCTAAAACCCTCACATAAAGATATTTGTATGACAGTTAGATTTATTCCACGAATATATTACTAGTGTATTTTCATTGTACAATAATCTATGGGGTTACATGTACTTGGAGCTGTAGGAGGAGGTGGTTACAGTATAACACCAAAATTCACCAATCTTCACCAGTGGAACGGTTTCCAACGGTATCCAGACACTGCGGTCCTTCAGTCAATAACAGAGTCCTCTAATTTTACCAATGACTGCCGTGGTGGCTGTTCACCATCAGTTGGTTATCAAAACCTAACGATAAACTTTAAACACAGTAATAAGCTATCGATAGGTGATAGTACCATCGTCCGTCCGGGGAAGCACCGCCGCCGCACTCACGATCCGCCGTGAACCAGTTTCTGTGTGTCGGTTGGAGAGGTGCGGTCGCCGGGTCCACTTACAGCGAGGCGACCATCGTAGTCCTCAGGGTACGTACGAGCTCAAACGGAACTTCAGTTTTGTTCGAGGTTCATGTGGGTGTTGCTTGAACCGTGTTAGTGTGCGGTTTACGTGAGAATTTATATGTAACATTTGTTTTCAATGTTTGTATGTAACATTTGTTTTGTAATTTGTTATCAAATAACTAATCGGGTTCGGGCTCGAAGATTCCTAGTTTCATGTGGACACTTTTTGTAAACCCTTCAACTGAAGAGAAATCCAGGGACACCTGCATGGATGGAAGCCATACCCCGATACTGTTAACTCCATTGTGCATGCGGATCGCATGGAAGCGTCATGGTGGACGCGGGGCTCTCCCCATTCAGAGACACCGGTGCCAACCATGGAATTTAAAACGGGAAAAGGGTTGCAAGAATACTATTTAGAGCGTCGCACGAGACGAGGCGTGAATTTAGATTGGCGTCTACGGTGTGCCCGGGTGAAATACCTGTAGTCGGTAGCGTCGTCAGTGGCATCCAGCAGCTCGAGTTGGCTCCTCGACGTAGGCTCTGCTAGGTTGTCGGTCTCGGTCGAGGCAGATTGTAAATTTAACGTCTGCATTTCTGAAACGGGACCGTCTTTTGAGGGTTCACCTGGTTGATCGTCCTTTGATCCACCTTCCTCTAGTGCCGAAGTACTTTCATCAGTGTTTGGTGGACTTGGCTCATTCAAGTAACACCACTGCCTACGCATAAAACTATTCAGATCCCCCCTCTGTTGGTTATCAATGTTCGCTTTTGAGAAACTTTTCATGGAACCACCAATTTTCGTCGCGGCCTCCCTACCGTTGCTTTTGCACTTTTCACCACCACTGTCACAGTCTGAATACGGTTCGTCGACGTCGTCTGCAAGATATAATGAAGAAACAGTTCGGTCCTCTGCGCTCGTCTCGAGTTCCTCTTCTATTTTCTCCTGATGCTATACGGCCATGTTGGAGAACATGCTCTCCCATTCTGGAGTGATGTTCAGCTTGTGCTGCAGAGGGCCCAGGCCGATGAGGTTGGCCGATCGGGAAGTTTCGTCGACGGCCATCGACACCACCTCTTGGTGGAATGCTGCTTTTGTCCCTGAACACACCTAAAAGAAGACAAAATTTATAAGATTGAATATAGTTAGTTAAGGTTTGAATCATATGATAGGGCGTACAACGAGACGTTCAAATTTATTTGCTCAGGGATCATATCACATCTTACGTCATGAATATCTTAAGTTAGGAAGTTTACTAAACAAACAACCGTTGTCTACATTCATAGCCCCGCACTAGAATATCTACCCTGCGTCGTGGGTGCTATGGTCATATACCAGACGAGTGCACAAACACCCAGACCCAGAACCGAAATCTAAATTCATCATTTAGATATTTGGCTGGCCGGGAATCCAATCCGGAACCTTCTGTACGTCATATCTATTTGGTATTCGATGTGCCACGTGTTTAACATATATAACCCTTAAATAATATTCAATTTCTGAACGCATCCCCTCCCTCCCTTCCTTCCTTGAATCCTCTTTTGGAAATCCGGCAAAAATTATAACTTATAGTTATTACCTGAAAGTTCTCTGGAAACATATTTAAAGGTCTACCGATCCACATTTGGCCAGCGTGGTGACCACGGCCTGATCGTTCTCATTCTGAAAGAAGAGCTGTTCCCAGCAACGAGACATCAAAGGGTTGTTAATGATGACGGCAGTGATAGATGTGGCGGCCACCACCATCACTACCACCGCCGCCACAGGCGAACTTCAGAGTTCTACCACCGCCAGACACTCCAGTATAAGTAGCGCCCCCACCTCAAACATGGTGTCCCCCAGCGCGAAGGTGACTCTGCCGGAGCGATGGACCAGCAACTTGCCGATGCGGCCCTCCTCCAAATCTGACAGTCTACATCGATTGTCCTGAAATGTAAAACAAACCATTGTTCAACTAAGGTGCGTGAAGACAGTTAGTGTGGTGTGTCTTGGTATGGTCAACAAAAAAAAACGAACTAGACGTAGGGTAGATAGACTAATCTACCACTAGTGCCTGTCAATAGCTTCTCCCCGCCACCGCAGT
>DWKL01001291.1:0-15019 GCA_018249415.1 Phareas burnsi | reverse complement strand
TTGTAATTTGTAATTTATAATTTATAATTTACAATTTATTATTTATATTTATAATTTACTTAAAACATCATCATCATCATCGGCTTATTAATGTCCCACTGCTGGGCATAGGTCTCCTCTCAGAATGAGAAGGCTCAAGCCATAGTCTATCATGCTGGCCAAATGCAGATTGGTAGACTTCAGACACTTTGAGAACTTTACAAAGAACTTCTATATGTATAGAATTCCTCAGAAGTAAGTTTTCCTTCACCATTAAAGTAAGTGATAATTAAATTCTGATACACACATAACTTTGAAAAATCAGAGGTCTGGACACCCAGCTTAAGAGTCCAGAATGTTAACCTCTAGATTATCACTGCTTACATCATCTATTTTGATAAGATATATTGTGAAATCTTAAACTAATTTATAATTGCAGTAAAACTGGTAAGTATTTTAAGTTTTGATTTATTATTTATTCTATAAGGAATAGTAATATCACAGTATACACTAAAATGCTATTTTATATGGTAGCTAATGTGAACTTATATGAGTATGATAAAAATATGTGTTATTTAATTTTTAAAACTATATTTTTTAAATAAGTTATGCACCTTCAATTCTCTTTTTTTTAATAAGTTTATGCATTATCTATATATATAGTACTATTTGGCATCATCAAGCTAATTTTACTTATAAGTAAGGGTCAGAAAGTCACTTATAAAAAGGAATGAACATGATGCATTTTAAGGAAGCCACAAGGCTTATGTATGAATAAACTTGGTTATAAATTTTTTTACTTGTAACATTGCAAACTGGAAGAAGTTATATTAATTCTTTGCTAAACATAATTCATAAAGCAATGCTTAAGTTCTACTTTACCCATTCATTAGTAATCTTTGTTTACTGATAACAATTATACGGTCGAATGGTTTATGTGATTGTAGGTTTAATCTGAGAATTTGATTATTCATTGTAACAGTTCCATTTTCCTTACCTGAATGTTGCAATGAGTCACACAGATGACTCTTTGGTAGGCATTGCATTATAGTTTTTTCTTGTTCTTTTATATGGGAATCATCATCATCCCCTCACTATCCCTCTCTTTCAGTCTTCTTTTAGAAACGGTTGCATTAGTGTAGTAAACATCATACATTATTATGGATATCTCTTAGATATATAGGTTTTCTCATAATGTTTTCACATCAAATTGAGTGTCTGTTGCCATATGTCAGGAATATTCCTGACATATGGCAACAGACATAATACCTCACATACAGTAACATGATCACACACATATGTGTGTGATCATGTTACTTAATTAAACTAAGTGCAATAAGTGTACAAAATCTCTATACATAGTATATACTTCCAAAGCACTGCAAGTGCAAGTTTAAAAAAAAAGATGAATCCGAGATTATCTTTCTGTTATAATCCTATTGTACAATGTCCATGGGAAGCACGAGAGTTGTATTATCATAAACTGCCACTGCTGCTACAATCTGTTCACTGCTGAAATTATTGTAAATATTTTTGGTATTTATTATAGAAGGAGATGAATGAAACTTGTTATATTTATACTTACTACAAATATAGTCTTATATTAATACATAGTGATATGTGTACTACTAAGCATGATATTTATTTCATAAGATCCCAAATTCTGATTTAGCTTAGTTTAAACTTCTTTAAGCATAATCCATTAAATAAATTACCACAAGGAATGTGTTAATTACAAAGGAATTCAACTAATTTATTTGATATGTTATTAAACTGACATCCCTTTCTTTGAATTTAATGTTAACTGATTAAATATGTAGCTTTCTTGCATGCCGTGTTGGTCATCATGAAAATATTTCATAGTTTATGTAGTTACCTCAAATTTAATATGTTGTTTAATTCTTGTCTTGAGTTGAAATGATGATTTACATGTTTTATGATACAAAGTACATGTTTAAGATTTGGTCAACAAATGATACATGGATTAGGATTAAGTTTCCCAAAGTTTGTTTATACATATTTTGCAAATAACAGCAATTTATTTACAATCTAATATTCTTGTTCAATGTTTTAAAGCTGTTGTATGAACAAATTTGATTTTTTAAATAATCCAGAGGATTTCTTTTTGACTTAAATATAATTTTACATATTTATATACTACTAGAGAATTCACATAAATTTATAGTGAATTTACGTGCAGTGAACTTGAGAATGCGTGAGAGTTATTGTGCGTTTATCTCGCTTAACAGTTACATTAAAACTAAACAGAAGTATAAAAAATAAAAGGGTTAACTAAGGTGCGGTGCTTTAAGCGCGGCGGATATGTTAAACTAACGCGTTTATCTCGGAAGCCAAACAGTATTCTAGCGTCTTGGTAGGGGGGCGCGTGGTTCGCTGGGCGCAGGCAGTTCAAACGCGTCGGGCGCGCAGCACGCCGCGCGCACAACCTCCGGATCCGCGCAAACGATACATAGTGATGTCACCGTGAGAACCAGTGGTAACTGTGTAGTGCGTGTCGATAATGGTAGCTATGGTCGCCTCGGCCTCCGGATACGGCACTCTCCGCCGATTCCTCAGCGCGCCCGATGGCCACGCCGAGGAAGCGGCTGTCGTGCCCAGCGCCTCCGTCGCAGTCTCGGTGAGCCTCGTTACGTTCTCGCCGACATGCGATTTGGAATGTCGATAATGACACCCGACCGCATACACCGAGCCGTGTCGCTGGCTGAACGTGTTCCTCTATCGGTGTTTCACTTTTGCACGATAAGTTTTGCGAATGCGATAAATCGATAACAATATTTGTATGCTTCTAATACTCTCAACTATGCAATCACTGGTGAGATAATAAATTATATAAAATTATAATTAAGTAATGCATCACGGTTGCGCTACGATCTCGCCGAGGAAACGGACACTGGCCGGCGACAGCGGGAGCACCGGACGCGGAGTAAAATGCATTAACGCAACAATTTCACGACAAAAGCTTAGAAAGTTGTACACGATCTGCTCTCCAATAAGTAATAAAATTTGCGAATGATTCTAGTGCAAAAACCATTAATAGTGCACTTATCGGTGTACAACATTTCTAATTTAACAAAATTATTAACTCACTAATCGAATTGGTTTTTTGTTAACGCTCGTTTCATATTCCTGTCAAAATGGTCGCGACCGGTTCGGAATACAACATTATCGTAGTTAAAAAAAGATTCGGAACTGCCATCAGTCTACTAACCGTCCAACGTGGGGTCATTAACCCGACTTTCCTTTTTAATATTCTGCGGCGCTATAATATTTCCACCGATCGAAACTCCGTCCTTGGCCCTACTCGCCACATGGAATATGGGTAAATTTCGTTGATGATGTCATAGGAATAGGTACTCGGGATGAGCCGGGATGGATGCGGCCAAGGTTAGGTCATCAGACCGTGGCGGCATCTCGGAGACTCACGGCTCGTTGGCTGTCGACCGCGAAAGCAGTCCATCACTCTGTGGTTACCGACCCAGATCACGCGGGCGCTTATTCGCCTTTTATTCACCCAAATTGACGTGGAGCGTATTATTGCTCTTATTCGTAAATTTAACCGAAATGGACGTGCCATTTGCTCAGCGAAAGGAAAATTTTATACAAAATAGTTCAAAAATCAGGCATCTTGTAAAGTACAAAAGCTTTAAAAACTTACCGAGTAAATTTCGGTTTCCGTTAAGAAAAGTAGCAACAGCGTTTGTTGAGTTGAAATGTTTCAAAGATTTTTAGTTTATACGTGCTGTGTGACAAGTTTATCAAAGTCTATTAAAACTAGTTTCAATGATATTGTACTTCGTGTATTGATGATTGGTAATTTTATTCGTTTAAAAAAATTAAAATAAATTCGGTTTCGCGTACCTATTATTACATTATCAGTAGGAGCATGCATAACTGGAATTAAACACTTACATAAGTGTCGGTTTCGTCATCGTGTATCGATTAAAAATAAATTAATGAAAATTGAAAAATGGCATACTTCGAGTTACATTAGGAGTTCGAATTACGTCGAGTTAAATGGGTGGTAGAACTATAGTTTCCGGGATGGTAACACCGCTGCCTTCATAATCCGCCGCGAAGCAATTCTTGTGTTTCCATGTATTGTTGTTGTTTATGGTACACTTGCAGCGAGGCGACCGTCGTAATCCTTAGGAGTAGTATCTGCGTACGACCTCGGATAGCACTTTATTTCCGTTTGAGGTTAGGCTAGTTGTTAGGTTTGTTACAGGAGCTTCTAAACATCCTGTTTAGTATTTACTGCAACTTATGAACGAACGTGTTACTCTGCTCATATAAAAAGAAGCACATTTGTAAACACCGAAGCGAGTGTTAGTAAAATTCGTGTCGACATATGAATAGCTGAAATCTATTCAGACAGAAAGAATAAAACATCCAAGTGTCTGCGAGGGCGTCGTAAGATTGTGACATTGAATGGATCCGCAGAGAAAACGCGCGGCCGATACGATCGTGATAATGGAAATGGAGAGTATCGGACCGATTGTTCGCCAGTTTTCTTTCTCACAGGCTTGTATCTTTTTACATCATCGACAAAGCTGAATTTGTATAAATTGCTCGTAACCAATCGCTTTTTCGCAACAGATCACGGCCTTCTTAGTTATATGAGCTATATTATGGCATTCTGTCACGATAATTGATGTACTTAGTTGAACCGTGCTTGAACCTGACCTTGTTGGAGGTGCGTCTCAACTTAATAGCATCTATGTAATTATTGATGAACTTTAGTTCTGTGCTGCATTTGAATGGTCACTGTCTTTTATATATACGGTCTTATCTATATATACGGTGGTGATTGCGGAATATCTTGGTTTGACTCCGCAGTCACCACTATCGTTATATCTATTTCTGCCTTACAATGTTATTGCGTTATGGTTTGAAGGGTGTAGTAAGGGAGAGAACTTTTACGAAATATTTCAACTTAGTCCTCACAGGTTCCAAGGCGTTATTTCTCAGAAGCTAGTGCCAAAGCTGTTTTGCTACCAACAAATGAATTTCTGCCTTATTACAGCGGTATTAAAGATTTGCGTTTAGAAAGTGAGGTAAGAAGACATATTAGTAGGAGGTGTCCTATGGTAGTCCTCGAAAGTTCCAAGGCATCTCACTCTCTGTATGAGATCGGTTACAGTAAGTGTTCGTGTAAGTAGCCTACATGCTCGATTGTTGCAAAAATTACTTTAAAAAGTATACGAAAAATACGCAGAAGCTACGAATGTCTATTTTTTATGTGAGAAGAGCAAGCGAGGGTTCAGTGCATCTGATGTTGAGATCACTGCAACCCATGTACACCCACATCTAATCTCAAACAGGATTAAAATTCTATCTGAAGTCGTATGTAGGTGCGTTACTACTTCTAAGGACTGTGATGGTCGCCACGTTGGCAAATGTACCAGGCAATCACACCTCCGACTGAAACACAAGAACTGCTTCACGGCGGTTTGGAACTAATAGGGGGGGTTGTGGTACCTTCCCGGACGAACTATAGTTCTACCACCTACCACTTGTTAGTTTGTAAGTTTAAGTAGCGATTCGGCGAGACAATCGTGTGTTGAAATCATAAATTTTTTTTTTATCTATTGTAGGAAATGATCTATTATGAATTACTCTTCTAATATTAGCAAGGTGCTTTTTGTTGGCGATTTTACACATAGGCGTGCTGCGTATTCTGATGCATTTATCTCTTGGTGGGTATTACTTTATGAATTGAGATAATTTGCAACCAACATCGGAACTATTTATAGTTTATCATGTTTTGATAAAGACATTGAATCGTCGTCGAGATACGCAAATCGCCTCGCTCGATGCAAACGGGTTTGTCGCAAGAATTCCAATTAAGTGCATTAAATGTGTTCAGAACTGATTGCCATCGATTGCAAACTGTATGTTTATTCGCCGTGATTCATTAGAATAACTTAGTTAATGATTAATAGTGTTTGATCGTAATGCAGGTATTAGCACTTCCTCGTACATGTGTAGGCATCCCACAAGGCAAAGAGTATTGTTTTTGTTTTGGTCATTAACGACAGACCTAATATTCGTCAGTATATCAGCGGAGAATAATATATAAATAAATAAACAACGAACCAACCCACCAAACCAACAAACAAACAAATAAATAAAGCTTTCTACACCTTTAGCTCCACATTAGGATTTCATGTGTCGTGGGTACCATGATCTCATACAAAGACAAGTACAAAAATACCCAGATCCAGAATAGAAATCGTAATTCATTTGGACCATATTTTTAGACGTGTACCCGGTTGGGAATCAAACCCGAAACCCTCTGCGTCTCTGAACGGTATGGTTACCACTGCGCCACGCGGGTCGTCGAATAATTTAAATAGTATCAGAATAATTAACTAAAAACGATTTGAAAGTAAGTGCAAAGGAATGACTTTGTACTTGATTTCGTTTTTAAAATATTTCAAAAATAGTCATAAAGAAGCACTGTTATACTTTTTGTTCGTGCTGCTACAGGACATGCTCCAAAGATTTATGGATAGGGAAATATAAATCTTGATTGGACTATACTTGCCAAATTTTCTCCGCAAAATATATTGCTGAGTGTGAAGTCACATTGCTGGTTCATTATTAAAGAAAACCTTTGGCTGTCTTTCTGTTGTACTTCATTATAAACAGGGCACGAAACTGATAGTATCCGACGAGGAACTCACAATCCAGCAGTTAGTGAATTCGCAAATAATGGAACGAGAGCAGAGATGAATGAGTCACGGTTATACCGTAAAGTTTTCATTTGACGTTCCGGTTTTCGAATAAATGAAATTGATATTCTCGATATAAAACCGTGACGATTGTTTGTATTAAACACTAATTAAATATTGATTTAATTACAGAATTACTTTAATTTATTGAACTGAATTTAATTTAATTTATTGAAGTTATTTTTATTTGTTGTCTATACTTTTGATTGAAAGGTGCGAATTTCATATTTACGTTTAACAGGTATTTTTATAACATATGTTCAGCTAATAAACCTATTGAGTGGACACACACAGTCAATCTTGGACGTCCGGAAACCACCCCAAATAGAATTGAGGGCCTGCCCTAGGCCTTCCATAGATGTCTTAATTGTAAGTGCTCTAACATCGTCATTATTCATATAATAAACTGTTTATATAATACCTTTGTGATCAATGTTATCGTAGTTACGTTAGCGCTATCGTCCCAAGAGTACGGTTAAAAACCTTGCGGGTCTCGAAGACCGAGTTGTCTCACCATTGGGCAGTATTCGTGAGTAGAAGCTGGTTTATATCTTTCTCTGTAAAGTTGTCCGAACGCGGGTTGGACAATCCAACTATAACTTTTATTAATTATATTTGTATTGTTATGTCCTTAATCTACAATTCATATTTCATATCCCCAGCCGCATTCCTCAGAATTGCTAATAAGTTGTCTGTCTTATCTCATTGTGTAGTCGAGACTTGGTAGTGTTCCAACTTAGTTTGTAGATTGTAGGTATGTTCTCAAACTCATCCTTTGGGAAGGAATTGGCAACGATTTCATTTTATAGGTAATATTGTAAACTCACGTTTTTACTTTACGTTGATTGATAGTATGAGTTAGTTACTTAAATGAACCTATATTAACATTTTACTGTACGCATATTGCATACGTGCAACAAATTAGCTAATTTATTGATAGAACATGTATTCATGCGAGAAAATTAAGCCTTACACAAGTATAGTTTCTAAACATTAGTAATAATCATTGTTTTTTTTTTAATAAAAGTGCAATTAATCGTTATAATATATAATGCTCATTAGGTTTCTATGCTGATTTTCACTGAAACCGCTAGAATTGTTACTCTGACAAACGATTTACGGAGAAAGTCGAAATATTTTCATTTCTACATATTACGTATAAGCATATAAGCAAAAGGAACACAGGACGTCCCCCGACAAGGTGGACAGATGACTTGAAAAAGCCACCGGGTAACCATTGGATTCAGAAAGCATATGGCCGGTTGGAATGGTGCCAATTAGGGGAAGCCTATGTCCAGCAGTGGATAAGGCTAACGGATGGATGGAGTATACATTATCCTATTTATCTCGCTCTTCTTTTTTTTTTGTTATTTTCTCTTCTTTGATAAAGGACCGCTATTTAATTTAAGATAATATTGGACATTAGCCAAGCTACAATCCAAGCAAATGAAATGTATGACACAGTTGAAAAGTGTGTAAAAAAAAAATGTTTTGGCTTCAACCTTTTTTATGTTCCACTGCTGGGCACGGGTCTCTTCTCACAACTGGGAAAGGCCTAGGGCATATTTCACCACGCTGCTCCAATGTGGGTTGGTGGAGATACGGGTCATTGGCTAACCCGTGTTGTATGTTTTCAAACCGCCCAGAAGGCCTCCGACAAGGTTTAACGAGTGCTATCCAGTGATAGCAATCGGGGCCATCAGCTTTACGTCCTCCGAAGCACTGAAGCGCACATGAAATTTGCCACTAGCGGTCACCCATCCAACTTCCGACCGCGCCCGACGTTGCTTAACTTCGTTGATCGGTTACGATCTACGCAACACGCGGGGCGCCGCGCGCTTCAGCTTTTAAATACTTAGCTAATTCTTGTTAAGAGTACTTGTAGTGTTCTACTATCTTACGTGTAGTACTTAGGTACATCAGTTGCTTGTGGCTTAATTTGTTAGATCGATTTACCAGTATTCGAACTATAATTTTGACAATTAAAACCTTGAGATGTAGATTTTTCAAAACATAATAAAAATAAGTAGCTCTCGTACAAATTGACTTAGAATGTAATATTTATTTGTCGTACACAAATCACGATGTATAAAATGTAATGTAACCAAAAAAGCTTTTTCGCAATCTGTGTAAAGCTCGTGTCATTCTATTCGTGTCTAGTGAAATACGAGCCTAAACCTAGGCTGTTCCCGAATGCATGTTCACTTAGCCGTGTAAGCGAACACGTTTCGAGCCGTCGGTTTTTATTTTACTGTATTTGCGAGCACATTACGTTCAAATGCGTAAAGTTGTGTCGGACGATGGACCGGTTCCCTTTTCATGACAACAGAAACGGGGCAGCAACGTATATACAGGATGTGGATTTCCTATTGGTGTCTTCAGGAACCGCAGCTAAGTTCATGTCGTTGTTCCAATATAATAATGCGGTACTAAGAAACATTTATTTATTTAAAACTTTCCATTCATCCATCTATCCATCCATCAGCTTTTGAAACTCCAATGCTGGACTTAGGCCCCCCCTAATCGGCGCCATTCTAACCGGTCCTGTGCTTTCTGAATCCAACGGTTATCCGCTGTGTTCTTCGAGTCATCAGTCCACCTTGTCGAGGGGCGACCTGTGCTCCTTTTGCCTAGACGTGGTCGCCGCTCGAGGACCTTCTTTCCCCAGCGGTTATCGGTCCTCCGAGCGATGTGGCCAGCCCATTGCCATTTCAGCATACTAATTTTGAGAGCTATGTCGGTAAGCTTAGTTCGATATATGGATTTCAACATTACGAATTCGGTCGCGTAGCGAAATACCAAGCATAGCTCTCTCCTTAGCACGCTGAGTGACTCTGAGCTTCCGAACATGGCCTACAGTGAATGACCACGTCTCGGCTCTGTAGGCACTGGCACCACACATTGCTCGAATAGCTTCGACTTTAGGTACTGTAGAATTTGGGATGAGAAGATATTCGTAGTTCCCGAACGCAGCCTTTAGCCTTCAGCAGCAGAATAACCTTTAAAACTTTATTATACCTTACGTAGTGTTACAAAAAGCAGACTTAACGCTAAAAGCATTCTCTGCCAACCCACCTTTAGGCTAAGCAAAAAATAAACATTTTTAAATTAAATGTATAAACATTTAATAAATAAATCATTAAATAAATCGGTTATTTATTATTTTTGGTTCGATATTTGTCCGAATGTAGGTCAAAAGTTGTTAATGTTAATCACAAAAAGTCCTTTTTTAAATTATAAAAAGTGGAACTGTAAAGTTGACTCGACTGTAATGTTGCGATGGCACAATAGATCTACCTGAGTGTCGCCTATGCATACTTCCGCCCACGGCCGTCCATTATGGCGTGGACCTTGCTACACGTAGGCATATGAATTTACAAATATTTGTCTCATGACAAGCTCTGTACCTACACACAAAGTATATTATGATGTGCATTATCCAATTGTCCAAAACGAACCAATTAAAACGTTGCTCCGATTGAGTATGAAATTGTTAGAATTTCAAATTATAAGCAAGTCTGTCTTTCAAATCGGAACAGTAGTGCAAACATTGCCATATATGGCCGAGGTGCCGCCGCAATCGAACTGGAGAATGTTTTCCCAATATAATTCTGCTCACTCGCAATAATTACAAAATAACTAAATAATAAATTTATGAAGCAGTGAAAGCAATAGTGGCAACATTGCGGCCTCTCACTCTCACGCCTCTGATTCTTCAAAGTTATGTACGTATTAGAAATTAATTATTACTTTAACGATTGAGTTCTCAAGTGTGTGTGAAGTCTATCAATCAAAGGGGGGGGGATTGACTCATATTATTCTCAGAGGAGACCCATGCCTTGCAATGAGACAGTAACGGGCTAATTATGATGAAGTGAATAAGACATTAATTTACAGAAGTTTGGCACAATTGATTTATATGCGAGTCTATTGTAGAGCAATCCGCTTTAGGGCTTCAAATTACTAAATACATATAAACAGCAGACGAATTAGGTTGCGATTCATGCGATTAAATTCTCGAATGGTCTGTGTACAAAGTGGTCTCGGACCGTACAGAAGCGTGCTGCGAATTTCCACTAGCCTTTTGGAATTTAATATGTACGAAAGGACGGACCGAGTTGCGTAGATATGTACGGTACTTTATATAAAAATTGCAAGTTACGACTGATTTATCGTGGCTTTTGACGATCCATGTGGCGTATCGGTTATAATACCGGTCTAACACGCAGATGGTTACGGGTTCGATTCCCGGCAAGATATATAAATGATGAATATAGATTTCCGTTCTGGGTCTGAGTGTTTTTGTACTCGTCTTGTTTGTGTTCAAAGCAACCACGACGCAGGGAATAGTGAGGGGGCCATGAGTGTAGGAAGCGTTCGTTTGTTATGTTTGTTTAATTTACATTCCTACTTGTTCCAGTTCAAATTTGATTTACATCCAGGTATCTGCAACGTTTCCGAGTTGGCATATTGTTTCGCCCGCCCTTAGAGCTCAAGTATAAAAGTCGTTGCAATTGGTCGTGCCGCAAAGCAGCTGGTCCGTTTCAATTAGTTATGTTATGTTATGGTTTATTAATTATTTAATATTCCCTTCTTTCTATGAAGTAATCTAGGAAATAAAAGGGGGGTAAATATAAGATTATGTCTTTATAACTTCTTCGTCTCGCCTTACCTTGTCCGAAGGTTGCTAACGTTAAATTCGGCGCATCTCCTCTGCTAGTTTAGGCCTCGCGCGATTTATTTGATGTGTTTTTGATTGGCACTTGCCTTGCTTTACCTTCCAATTGGTGCGTAACGTTGCATTAAACAGTGAATCATGATATCATTCCTTTTTTAACTATGATATACAGTGTATTTTTTAACTGTGACAGATGCAGGAATAAACATAGCTCTTTTTTAAGATAACATATTTTTTAAATGTCAAATGATCTCTAACAATTAAGTTTGTCGTCAAGCGCGAGTTTTTCATATCATTCCTGTTTTATATTTTATAGTAGGAAGACCATATGGACACACGAAGTTACTCGAAATACAATAAAGACTATTTCATACACTTAGTATGGAAATAAAAAGTTAATTTTTTTTTTTTATGTGAAACGTTTCACATTGATGTTATGTTAAGGAGGCTTGCATGTAGCGGGAAAAAAGAATCGCATAAATCTTTTTCATTCAAAATCAATTTTTCAAATTCAATATTTTTCTAATGTTGCTTTAAATTTCAATTCAATTATTTAAATCGACTGTTCATTAATATGAATACATTTTTTTCTTTAATTTATTTGAAAATAACTAACTATACTGACAAAAATTATAAAAATAATCGATTTTAAATCAATTGCAATTGATTTGAAACTAAATAACTATTCTATCGAAAACGATAAAAATAATTACAAATCCATTACGACATAACGAAGCCAATCGACCAACCATAGCAACAGTGTGTGCGGCGTTGGTGGGTTTTTTTGTTTTCATGCTTATTGCAAAGCGCAAATTACTCGAATACTCGTTCAGCGCGCTTTCATCTATACGCTCACTCCGACCCATGAGTAAAAGCCAGCCTATTATATTACGTATTAATTATGCAACTAGATGTTAAATTATATTGTGATGAAGAAAGCGACCCCGTGAATAAATCATTACTTTTAGATACGATCTGTCTTTTTGCCTTTGACGAAACGAAAGTAGCCAATCGGTTGTTTGTTGGCCATTAAAATAAATCATAGTTAGCACTATCGCCGCCAGTATCGGGGATTAGCGACGCTCATAAATATCTACACAACGCTGAGATCCGTGATACCATCGAGAAATTCTCTTTGTGTTGAACGTTGAACAATTGTCGTTGGATGGATTTTCTGAACCTAGGTATAAGCTATAATTCGTAACTACAGTATATCAGACGACGGCGGAAAAGATACAAGATCATTGTACAGTGGTTACCGATTTAAGGTGTTAGGAAGTAAACATTTCCGTAAACCGTCACAAGCTACTATTTCAGATATGTTAAGCCTGGTGGGAAATTATTAGAAGTGAACTATAACTGTGAAGTAAACAGTGATAGCCTAATCGTAAGTATTTGCTTCAAACGCGGTTGGTCCAAGAATCTTACCTCTGATTTCACGAAGTTATTTGCCGATTAGAAATTAATTATCGCTCGTTTTAACGATGAAGGAAAACATCGTGAGAAAATCTACGAAATTGTTCTCTAGTACTGAATGAATGGAAGTTTATAAAACAAAAATAACCTATCCTAACAAGTCTTGGGTGGTCCCATGAAAATAAACAAACTTCTGTGATCTACATATCGTGCCGGTAGTGTATGTAATGTCTGTAAACATTCAATAAAACAATAAATTATTGGACCAGATTGATACACTTCTTAATTTTCTTTACGAATTAATTTACTCGAGAGTACTTGTTTAACAATTGAGTAAAGTAAAAGATGATTTAGCTTTACAAAGTCCATGTAAGGAAGAGGCACCGGTCTAAACATGATTTACATGGAAATCAGAAGATTATAACTGTTATATTCATTTAAAGGAATAACTTAGTATTTTGTTTTAAGATTAAAATGCACAGCATGAATTTTGTATTTTGTTTTAAGAGGTTCGCTCGCTAGAACGAAATTTGATTTAGTGTATATTACACCAAACCTGGCAATAAAGTAGGACCACGAATAGAAAGCGTTTCTCGTGTTGTCTCAGATATTGCTAGTCTTCTGAGGTATTTATCAGTTCCTAATTTACCACAAATCCATTGACCAGGAGGAATCCGTGACACAATACGTTTATTGTTTGCAATTTATATTTTAGAAGTAGCCTAATTAATAAATAAAATAAGCCTTTATTGTTTGTAGTTAATATTTTAGAAGTAACCTAATAAATAAATAAAATAAGCTTTTAATATTTGCAGTTTATATTTTAGAAGTAGCCTAACGAATAAATAAAATAAGCCTTTATTGTTTGTAGTTTATTATTTAGAAGTAACCTAATAAATAATTAAAATAATCTTTTATTATTTGCAGTTTATATTTTAGAAGTAGCCTGACAAATAAATAAAATAAGCCTTTATTGTTTGCAGTTTATGTTTTAGAAGTAGCCTAGTAATATTATGAATATATAAAAATAATAATTATTATGTATTTGTTTGTTACATTTATCGGCAAAAGTATAAACATTTCTATAATAGCTTGTCTTTTGCAAAAGGTCTCCCCTAAAGATTTCCATTTTTGCCTATCCTTTGCTGTTCGTATCCATTCTAGGCCAGCTCTAGACCAGTTACTTGCGTAAAGCCATCCTCTCGTCGTTTGATCTGAGAACTTCTGCTTTTTTACTATCTCTGGGGTACCATTTTAATACAATATGTCGGGTACCATTTGTCTTTTTTCTCTCTCAGCATTGATATGGTTGGTCCATCGCCATTTTTGTTATTTATATATTACATTACGCACGGACGTTTTTAGGTTTTGTTTCACATTTTATTTCGTCTAATCTTTCTCTCTCACTCTTTTCTCTAATCCAAAACACACCTTTCTATTCCGTTCTGACAAACTTTTATTTAATTCAACATATGATTGGTTAATACTTGTGTTTGCCAACCGTTTGTTTAACATGGAAGACGTGTTGTATTGATGCATTCTTAAACAGACCCTGTGCTAAGGTGCAACCCGTGTAACTGTATATTTACAGTTTAAAAATACAATTGTTCTACTTTTGTACGAAATTAATGCATATCCGACACGGTTTGGACGCAAAAGTATTTCAGTTAGCTGAAATTGATTGCAACTTACTTTTTCTCCATGGAGACGTTTGTGTAAAAATAATAATAAACATGGAAACTATAATTAGATTTTGTAATAATAATTTTAGTGTAAGTAGGTATATATAAAAGAGCGTAATCAAATACTAGTATTCAAATCATCATCACCAACCCATTAATGTCTTACTGGAGGGCATGCATATCCTCTCGGAATGAGCAGGGTTAGGCCATAGTCCACCACGCTGGCCAAGTGCGGATTGGTAGACTTCACCCACCTTCGAGAACTTTACAAAGAACTTTCACATATGGAGGTTTCCTCACGATGTTTTCCTTCACCGTTATAGCAAGTGATAATTAATTTCTAATACGCACATAAATACGAAAAATTAGAGGTGCGTGTGGGATTTGAATCCCGAACATCTAGGATGAGAGGCCGAAATCTTAACTACTAGGTTATCACTGTTGTATTCAAATAGTAATTGTAATACTAGTATTTGAACAGATGTGATTCTAAACTAGTGATTAATACT